>PISX010007700.1:0-87145 GCA_004024625.1 Mellivora capensis
TCTCAAATTAAAAGATGTAAGTCTCCCATTTGAGAAGGCCTACTGAGTATTAAGCAAATTAGATCTTTAAAAATTTATTTATTTATTTATTTATTTTTAGTAACCTTTACACCTAATGTGAGGTTCAAACACACAACCCTGAGACCAAGAGTCACATGCTCTACTGACTGAGCCAGCCAGATGCCCAAGTAGATTATTAGTATTATTTTTTGGTTTCAGGAGTAGAAATTTATGTATTCATCACATACATATAATACCCAGTGCTCATCACTACACATGCCCTCCTTAATGCCCATCACCCATTTAGCCCATCACCCATCCATTTCCCCCACCCAGCAACCCTCAGTTTGTTTTCTATAGTTAAGAATCTCTGATGGATTGCCCCCCTCTGTTTTTGTTTTATTTTATTTTTCCGCCTCCCCTGTGTTCATCTGTTTTCTTAAATTCCACATATGAGTAAAATCATATGGCATTTGTCTTTCTCGGACTTATTTTTTTAAAAAAAATTTAACACTTTTATTCATTTCTTTGACAGAGAGAGAGAGAGAGAGCGAGCACAAACAGAGGGAGAGAGAGAGGGAGAAGCAAGGTCCCTGCTGAGGACCCTGGGATCATGACCTGAGTCAAAGGTAGACGCTTAACCAACTGAGCCACCCAGGCACCCCCTGACTGACTTATTTCACTTAGCATAACACACTCTAGCTCCACCCATGTCATTGCCAATGGCAAGATTTCATTCTTTTTGATGGCTGAGTAATATCCCAGTGTGTGTGTGTGTGTGTGTGTGTGTGTGTGTACCACATCTTCTTTATCCATTTATCAGTCAATGGACATTTGGGTTCCTTCCAGATAATGCTGCTATAAACATGAGGTATATGTGCCCCTTTGAATCGGTATTTTTGTAACCTTTGGATAAATACCTAGTAGTGCCAATTGCTGGATTGTAGCATAGTTCTATTTTTAACTTTTTGAGGAACCTCCATACATTTTCCAGAGTGGCTACACCAGCTTGCATTCCCACCAACAGTCCCTTTTCTCTGCATCCTCACCAATATCTGTTGTTTCATGTGTTGTTAATTTTAGCCATTCTGACAGGTGTGAAGTGGTATCTCCTTGAAGTTTTGATTTGTATTTCCCTGGTGATGAGCGATGTTGAAATTTTTTCATGTGTCTCTTAGCCATTTGTATGTCTTCTTTGGAGAAATGTCTGCCCGTGTCTTCTGCCAATTTCTTAACTGGGTTACTTACTTTTTAGGTTTTGAGTTTGTTAAGTTTTTTATAGATTTTTGGATACTAGCCCTTTATCTAATATGTCATTTGCAAATATCTTCTCCCATTCCATCAGTTGCCTTTTAGTTTTGTTGATTGTTTGCTTTGCTGTGCAGAAGCTTTTTATCTTGATGAAGTCCCAGTAGTTCATTTTTGCTTTTGTTTCCCTTGCCTCTGGAGATGGGTCTAGTAAGAAGTTGCTGTGGCCGAGGTCAAAGAGACTGCGGCCTGTGTTCTCCTTTAGGATTTCAATGTTTTCCTGTCTCACATTTAGGTCTTTCATCCATTTTGAACTCACTTTTGCATATGGAGTAAGAAGGTGGTCAGTTTCATTCTTCTGCATGTTGCTGTTCAGTTTTCTCGACACAATTTGTTGAAGAGACTGTCTTTTTTCCCATTGGATATTCTTCCTTGCTTTGTCAAAGATAAGTTGACCACAGAATTGAGCGTCCATTTCTGGGTTCTCTATTCTGTTCCACTGATCTATGTTTCTGTTTTTGTGCCATTACCATACTGTCTTGATGATTACAGCTTTGTAATACAGCTTGAAGTCTGGAATTGTGATACCTCCAGCTTTGGTTTTCTTTTTCAACACTGTTTTGGCTATTTGGGGTCTTTTCTGGTTCCATACAAATTTTAGAATTTTTTGTATCAGCTTTGTGAAAAATGCGGGCAGTATTTTCATAGGGATTGCACCAAATGTGTAGATTGCTTTGGGGAGTATAGACATTTTAACAATGTTTGTTCTTCCAATCCATGAGCATGGAATGTTTTCCCATTTCTTTTTTTTTTTTTTTAAGATCTTATTTATTTATTTATTTATTTGTTTGTTTATTTGAGAGTGAGAGAGAGCACAAGAAAGGGAACTGGAAGGCAGAGAGGGAGAAGCAGTTTCCCCGCTGAGCAAGGAGCCCAATGAGGGACTCACTTCCAGGACCCTGGAATCATGACCTGAGCTGAAGGCAGACTCTTAACTGACTGAGCCACCCAGACATCCCTGTTATTCCATTTCTTTGTGTCTTCTGGAACCGCTTTCATAAGTGTTCTAAAGTTTTCAGAGTACAGATCTTTTGCCTCTTTGGTAAGGTTTATTCCTAGGTATCTTATGGGTTTTGGTGCAACTATAATGGGATCGATTCCCTGATTTCTCCTTCTGCTGCTTTATTATGCATGTACAGAAACACAACAGATTTCTGAACATTGATTTTATATTCTGCAACTCTGCTGAATTCCTGTTTCAGTTCTAGCAATTTTTTGATGTAGTCTTCTGAGTTTTCTACATAGAGCTTCATGTTGTCTCCAAATAATCAAAGTCTGACTTCTTCCTTGCTGATTTCAATGCCTTTTATTGCTTTTTGTTGTCTTATTGCTGAGGCTAGGACTTCCAGTACTATGTTGAACAACAGTCGTGAGAGTGGACATCCCTGTTGTATTTCTAACGTTAGGAGAAAAGTTCTCAGTTTTTCCCTATTGAGGATGGTATTAGCTGTGGCTCTTCATATATGGCCTCTATGATGTTGAGGTACATTCCCTCTATCCCTACTTTCTTGAGGACTTTTTTTTTTTTTTATCAAGAAAGGATGCTATATTTTGTCAAATGCTTTTTCTGAATCTCTTAAGAGGACCATATGGTTCTTATCCTTTGTTTGATTAATGTGGTATATCACATTGCTTGATTTGCAGGTGTTGAACCATCCCATAGCCCCGGAATAAATCCCACTTGATCTTGGTGAATAATCCTTTTAATGTAATTTTGGATTCGACTAGCTAGTATCTTGTTGAGAACTTTTGCATCCATGTTCATCAAGGATATTGGTTGGTAATTCTCCCTTTTACTGGGGTCTTTGTCTGGTTTTGGAATCAAGGTAATCCTGGCCTCATAGAATGCATTTGGAAGTTTTCCTTCCATTTCTATTTTTGGGAATAGTTTCAGAAGAATAAATATGACTTCTTTAAATGTTTGGTAAAATTCCCCTGGGAAGCCATCCAGTCCTGGACTCTTGTTTGTTGGGAGGTTTTTGATTACCAATTCAATTTCTTTGCTGGTTATGGGTCTGTTCATATTTTTTCTTTCTTCCTGTTTCAGTTCTGGTAGTTTATATGTTTCTAGGAATTTATCCATTTCTTCCAGATTGCCTAATTTGTTGGCATATAATTGTTCATAATATTCTCTTACAGTTGTTGGTATTTCTGCAGTGTTGGTTGTGATCTCTTTCATTCATGATTTTATGTGGGTCCTTTTTCTTTTCCTTTTGATAAGTCTGGCTAGGGGTTTATCAATCTTGTTAATTCTTTCAAAGAACCAGCTCTTGTTGTTTTAATTTTCTATATTGTTTAATTCTTATTCTTATATTGTTTAATTCTATATTGTTTAATTCTTCTAATTTCCCTTCTTCTGCTGGTTTTAGGCTTTATTTGCTGTTCTTTTTCCAGTTCCTGTAGGTTTAAGGTTAAGTTGTATATTTGAGACTTTTCTTGCTTTTTGAGGAAGGCCTCTATTGCTATATATTTCCCTCTTAGGACAGCCTTTGCTGCATCCCAACTGTTTTGGACTGTCATATTTTTATTTTCATTTGCTTCCATGTATTTTTAAATTTCTTTAATTTCCTGGCTAATCCATTTATTCTTTAGTGGGATATTCTTTAATCTCCATGTATTCTGTGGTCCTTCCAAATTTTTTCTTGTGATTCACTTCAAGTTTCACATTGTTGTGGTCTGAAAATATGCATGGTGTGATTTCAATCTTTTTGTACCAGTTGAGGCCTGATTTGTGACCCAGTGTGTGATCTATTCTGGAGAATGTTCCATGTGCACTTGAAAAGAATGTGCATTCTGCTGTGAGTGGGGTATTAAAGTTCCCACTATTAGTGTATCATTATCTTTTTTAAAAATTTCTTTTTCTTTTTTTTAAAAAGAGATTTTATTTATTTATTTGTCTGAAAGAGAGAGAGAGCACAAGCAGGGGCAGCAGCAGGCAGAGGGAGAATAGACTCCCTCCCAAGCAAGGAGTCTGACGCAGGACTTGATCCCAAGACCCTGAGATCATGACCTGAGCTGAAGGCAGATACTTAACTGACTGAACCACCCAGGAGTCCCAATTATTGTATTATTATCAATGAGTTTAAGTTTGTTATTAATTGATTTATACATATGCTCCCAAATTGGGGACATAAATATTTAAAATTGTTCCATCTTCTTGTTGGATGTCAGACCCTTTATTATTAATATAGTGCCCCTCTCCATCTCTTTGTTATAAAATCTTATTTGTCTGATATAAGGATGGCTACTCCAGATTTCTTTTCACATCCATTAGCATGATAGATTGTTCTCCACCAATTCACTTTCAACTTAGAGGTGTCTTTGGGTCTAAAACGAGACTCGTGCTAACTGAACATAAAATAAATAAATAAATAAATAATAGAATAAAATGAGTCTCTTGTAAGCAGCAAATCGATGGGTCTTTTTAAAAATTTTTTTAATCCATTCTGATACTATGTTTTTTGATTAGAGCATATAGTCCATTACATTGACAGTAATTATTATAGTAATTATTCACCAAATTATGAATTTGGTACCATTATAGTTCCTGTAAGGGCACTGTTCCTGTAGATTGGTGCTTTTTAGTCTTTTTTGCTTTTGGTCTCTCTTTCCTGCTCAAAGGGAACCCCCTTTAATATTTCTGGCAGAACTGATTTGGTGTTCATGAACTCCTTTAGTTTTTCCTTGACTTGGAAACTCTTTCTCTCTCCTATTCTAAATGACAGCCTTGCTGGATAAAGTATTCTTGGCTGCATATTTTTCCCACTTAGCATGTTGAATATATCATGCCACTCTCTTCTGGCCTGCCAAGTTTATGCGGGTAGGTCTGCTGCCAGCCTTATGCATCTACCTTGTAAGTTAAGGACCTTTTGTCCCTAGCTGCTTTCAGAATTCTCTCTGTATCTTTGTATTTTGCAAGTTTCACTCTGATCTGGCTTGGTGTTGACCTATTTTTGTTGATTTTGAGGGAAGTTCTCTGTGCCTCTTGATTTGAATGCTTGTTTCCTTTCCAGATTAGGGAAGTTCTCAGCTATAATTTGTTCAAATAAACCTTCTGCTCCCTTTCCTGCTATTTGTCTTCTGGGACTCCTGTGGTACAGATATTACTGTGCTTTGTGGAATCACTGAATTCTCTACATTTATATTTGTGCTCTAAGTTTCCTTTCCCTCCTCTTTTCAGCTTCATTATTCTTCATAATTTAGTCTTTTATATCTCGTTGGTTTTGCATCTCAGTTATACCAATTTTTATTTTGACCTGATTAGTTTTTAAGTCTTTTATCTCTGAAGTAAGGGTTTCTCTGGTGTTTTCTATGGTTCTTTCAAGCCCAGCTAGTATTCTCATGACTGTTTTTCTAAATTCTTATTCAGATACATTGCTTATATCTGTTTTGAGCAAATCCCTAGCCGTGATTTCTTCTTGATCTTTCTTTTGGGGAGAATTCCCCCCTCTTGTCATTATGTCTAGGTGTCTGTCTTTTGTATATTATGAAAGCATGTTAAGTTTCTTGCTCCTGAGAGTAATACTTTATTAAGAGTAAGAGTATTAAGGGGTCACAAATTGTCCAGGGCCTGGCACTTGAGGAATTGTTTCTGGTGTATGCTGTCTGCACTCTGCCCTTGTGTTTTTTCTCTTTCACATAGCTCAGTCCTCCACAGAGTTCCTCCCTGCTTGCAGTGGGGAGTGTCTGGACCTTTAATTAGGTATGCTTTGATTTGTTTCTTAAGAAAAGCTTGAAAAAAGAAAAAAAAAAAAAGCCTGATCCAAGAAAAGAGAAAAGGAAAAGGAACAAAAAAGCAAACAAAGAGACAAACAAAAAACTATAAGCCTGATTCCAAAGAAAAAGAAAGAAAGAAGGAGGGTTACCTGAGTGGCTCAGTCAGTTAAGTATTGGGTTCTTGATTTTGGCTCAAGTCATGATCTCAGGGTCATGAGATCAAGCCCAGTGTTGGGCTCTGTGCTGTGCATGGGACCTGCTTAAGATTCTCTCTCTCCCTCCCCCTCCATACTTTCTCGCTCCCCCTCTTTAAAGAAAAAAGAAAAGAAAAGAAAAGAAAAAGAAATGAAAAGAAGAAAAAAGAAGAGGAAAGAAAGAGAAAAGAAAAAGAAGCCTGACCCAAAAAATGAGAAAAAGAAACCATCAACCAACAAATGAACAAAAAAACCATAAACCTGATTCCAAAAGGATAAATAAATAAATAAATGGCCTTGTCCTATTTCTATCAGAACTGAAGCTGACACTTTGGAGCACTCTATGATCAATAGACTTGGTACACGAAGGGGGCCTGTGTTGGTCCCCTGGGGGAGAGGCCCCCTGTGCTGGCTCACAGTCAGACCTGTCCTAGTAAAGATGCCCCTGCCAGGCAGAGGGGAAGGAGTTTGGTGTCAGCAACTCCAGCTTTCTCTGGGGGCCCTGTGTTTCTCTCTGATGGAGAAGTCTGATGGAGCTGGTGAGAGAGGCTGGCAGTAAGGATGGGAGATGGTGTCACTCTGCCCTTTTGTCCCCCAGGGAGTGAACTTGAGGCCACCACAGTTGAGGAGACCCTCAAAGAAAAGCTAACAATCTCCTCTCCTGTATCCCAGGCTTTTGTCAGATCCCTCCCCTCAACCTGTTTGTGCCTGGGGCCATTAGAACTCCCAGCACCTGCTTTGTCTGGTCTATGTGTCTGTTTGGGTTTTTTTTTTAAGATTTTATTTATTTATTTGACAGACAGAGATCACAGGTAGGCAGAGAGGCAGGCAGAGAGAGAGGGGGAAGCAGGCTCCCCACTAAGCAAAGAGCCGGATGCGGTGCTCGATCCCAGGACCCTGGGATCATGACCTGAGCTGAAGGCAGAGGCTTTAACTCACTGAGCCACCCAGGTGCCCCTATGTGTCTGTTTTGGTGCCGGTACCATGCTGTCTTAGTGATCACAGCTTTGTAGTAAAGCTTGAAATCTGGCAACGTGATGCCCCCAGTTTTGTTTTTCTTTATGCTTCCATCAGAAAGGATGAATACCCAACTTTTGTATCAACATGGATGGGACTGGAAGAGATTACGCTGAGTGAAATAAGTCAAGCAGAGAGAGTCAATTATCAAATGGTTTCGCTTATTTGTGGAGCATAAGTAATAATACGGAGGACATGGGGAGATGGAGAGGAGAAGGGGTTTGGGGGAAATTGGAGGGGGATACGAACCATGAGAGACTATGGACTCTGAAAAACAATCTGAGGGTTTTGGAGGGGCAGGGAGTGGGAGGTTGGGTGAGCCTGGTGGTGGGTATTATGGAGGGCATGTATTGCATGGAGCACTGGGTGTAGTGCATAAACAATGAATTCTGGAACACTGAAAAGAAATTTAAAAAATAAATAAAAATTTAAAAAAAAAAAAGAAAGAAAAGGAACTCCCAGCACCAGAGTTCTCTTGTGTTTCATCTCTTGCTAGAGGCTGGCATTCAAAACTTCAGACCTTAAAGGACTCAGCAAAGTGCGGAGCACTCCCCTCCCTCGGAGGAGAGCCTCACAGCTCTCCCAGAAAAGCAGTCCCACAGCTGTGCAGGTGCCTGGAATCTACTGTGAAGCACTGCCAAAAGCTACAACCAGGTTATCTGCCCTCTTCACCCACCTCTGTCCCCTGCTGTTGAATGGCTGTTCCATCGTGCCCGGGAGGTCTTTTGTCCTTGGAGAGGCAATATACCCTTTTCCAAATGTACTTCAGGAAGAGGAACATTATCTCCCAATGAAACCCAGGGGATCCCCACACCACGGCATCTTGCTGTCTTGCAGTAACCCAACTCATTGGTCTCTTTCCTGCTCACGGCCTCTCTCCCTGAAAAGTCTCCCTCCCCACATAGCACTGTGGCTTCTCTCTCCCTCAATTCAAGTCTCCAAACCTTGCAATTGTGCAGACTGTCTTCTTAATGCTCAGATAAATTTCCTAGTTGTTCAAAATGATTTGATGTTGATCTAGCTATGTTCCAGGGACAAGGCAAGCCCAAGGTCCCCCTAACACTCTTCCATCTTAACTTCTTCAAGCAGATTAGATTGGAAAAAAATGTAGAAGACCAACAGTAAGTGATTATCAGTGTGAAATTTCAGTTTAATGATGACAAAGCTAAAACATATGGTTCTGCCAAGAAAAGATAAGACATTCTTCTGAACCAGAATGACCTGGTGCTTCACAATGGCAAGTGGAAGCTGCAGGACATTGGAGAAATGTCTTCAAAGTTCTAAGGGAAAAGGACATGATTTCCAACCTATAATATACACCAATCAAAGTATCTGTCAAAATGAGAGTAAAATCCAGACATTCAGCAATGCAAAATTTATCAACTATGGAAAATTCCTATCTGAGGAAGCTACTGGAAAGTGTACTCCACCAAGGCAAGAAAGTAAATTCACAGAGAGGAAGATGTTGCACTCAGAAAACAGGGGGTCCACACTGGAGAAAGAAAAAGAGAAGTCCTAGAATGATAGTGAAGGGCAATATGTACCTGACTATTCTGCAGCAGGTTTAGAAAGGAAACAATCTAAACCAGGGATAGGAAAATAGATGGTTCCAGAAGAAATGTCTCTAACAAGATAATAAAATTGACAGATTATTTGTTGTGACCAAATATATTATATGAAGATTTTATATTACTGCTAGACAATTTGGGTATAAATTAATGATCACAACAGAAAAATATGCAACCTCTCTAAAATATCTAAAATCTAAAATCTCTAAAAATCAAACAAAAACCAAATGGAAGTATTAATTCCTGAAGGGGAAAAAAAGTTGTATAAGAAAGTAAATGGGGGTGCCTGGGTGGCTCAGTGGGTTAAAGCCTCTGCCTTCAGCTCAGGTCATGATCCCAGGGTCCTAGGATCAAGCCCCGAATCGGGCTCTCTGCTCAGCGGGGAGCCTGCTTCCTCCTCTCTCTCTCTGCCTGCTTCTCTGCCTACTTGTAATCTCTGCTTGTCAAATAAATAAATAAAATCTTAAAAAAAAAAAAAAAGAAAGTTAATGTAGGGGTGCCTGGGTGGCTCGGTTGGTTGAGCGACTGCCTTCGGCTCAGGTCATAATCCCAGACTTCCAGGATCGAGTCCCGCATCGGGCTCCCAGCTCCTTGGGGAGTCTGCTTCTCCCTCTGACCTTCTACCCTCTCATGCTCTCTCTCACTCATTCTCTCTCAAATAAATAAATAAAATCTTAAAAAAAAAAAGAAAGTAAATGTAGAATTAGTGTACTATATGACTTTGCTACAAATATTTATTTAGTGATAATAATATAAACATTTAATTTTGATCTAACCTCAGATCATAATATCATTATTTGAGAGAGTGAGGGAAAAGTTCATGGTATGTATATATGTATGTATGTGTGTATGAATTGGGAGCTATAGACTCAACGAGAATAAGATCTCTCATGAGAACCCTTGTTCTTTCTGCTGTGGGAAGATATAGTGAAAAGATGGTTCCCTATAAGCCTGGAAGTGGGTCCTCGCTTGATACCAAATCTACCAGTCACTTGTCTTGGACTTTTCAGCCTCTAGAACCCTGAGAAAGAAATTTCTTTCGTTTGTAAGTCACCTGGTGGGTATTCTGTTGTAGCACCCCAAACAGACTAAGGCAAAAACTAGTACAAGAAGTAGGGTGCTACTATAACAAATATGTGAAAGTGTGAGAGCAGTTTTGGAACTGGCGAAAGGCTGGAAGAATTTTGAGTTGCATGCTAAAAAAGCCTATGCTGCTGTGAACAGACCTTTAAAGATGATTTTGGTGAGGGCTCAGAAAGAAGAGGAGACTTGTAAAGTTTTAATCTCCTTAGTAATCCTGAACAGAGTGTTGGCAGGAATATGGAAGGTAAAGGCCATTCTGATGAGATCTCAGATGGAAATGTGGAACATGTTAATGGAAACTGTAGGAAAGGTAACCCTTATTATATAGGGGCAAAGCACTTGGCTAAACTGTGTTTATGCCCTAGCGTTTTGTGGAAGGTAGAACTTTTGAATGATGAAATTAGCTGAGGAAATATCTAAGTGAAGTATTGAAAGAGTAGCCTGGTTCCTCTTGACTACTTACAGTAAAATGTGAGAAGAGAGAAATAATTTAAAGATGGGATTGTTTAAAATAAAGCAGAACTTAAAATATTTGTAACATTCTCAGCCTATCCATATTGAAAAGAAAAAGAAGCCATATCTGGGAAAGAATACTAAGGGTTTGATCCTTAGAGAGGTTTCATTGTAGGAAGATAAAAGATAATATCTAGAATGTAAAAATCAAGAAAGAACAGTCTTTCTGAAATATGAAAGCATATTAGAAAGGGCAGCTAAAGGATTTTTTAAAAAGATTTTATTTATTTATTTGTCAGAGAGAGAGAGAGAGAGAGCGAGCAGAGGCAGACAGAGTGGCAGGCAGAGGCAGAGGGAGAAGCAGGCTCCCTGCCAAGCAAGAAGCCCGATGTGGGACTCGATCCCAGGACGCCAGGATCATGACCCGAGCCCAAGGCAGCTGCTTAACCAACTGAGCCACCCAGGAGTCCCAGCTAAAGGATTTAAAATTGCATTTAAAATTGTATGAAGTGGGAATTGGCAATGTGAAGGAATGGGGCAAGGGAATACTGTTTTTTATTTTAAAGTTTGTAGCAGTATTTGACATTTTAATCTGTATATATGTATTACTTAATTTTTAAAGATGAATAAGTGATAAATAGGAGTTCTTTGGGCACAGAGATGGAAGAAGGGTGTATCCCAAACAAGGGGAAGGATATAAGCTAAGGCAAAGATGCTCTCTGGAGTCATTTTAGTCCCTTTGGATATTTAGTCTATTGGATGTTTTTTCATTCCCCAGGGACTGTGAGCGCCTACCAATTACAGAGTCTTTTATGAACACAAGGCGACAGGAAATCCTTAATATGTAAGTGCAGCAGGTAAAAAATTTGGAAGTGTGCATTAAGAAAGATGCACAAATATTCAAGTCATAAAAGAGTTACTATCTCTACTTTTTTTTTTCAAAGATTTTATTTATTTATTTGAAAGAGAGAGAGCACAAGCAGGGGGAACAGTAGAGGGAGAAGCAGGTTCCCCAATGAACAGGGAGCCAGATGCGCGGCTCAATCCCAGGACCCCAGGATCATGACCTGAGCTAAAGGCAGATGCTTAACCGACGGAGCCACCCACGTGCCCCTCTCTACTTTTAGAATGAGAGACTATGGACTCTGAAAAACAACCTGAGGGTTTTGAAGGGATGGGGGGTGGGAGGTTGGGGGAGCCAGGTGGTGGGTATTATGGAGGGCACGCATTGCATGGAGTACTGGGTGTGGTGCAAAAAGTATGAATTCTGTTATGCTGAAAAGAAATGAAATTAAAAAATTAAAAAAAAAAAAGAATCCTAAAGGCCTGTATAAATATAACAACAAAGAATTTTTTTCTTCACACTGTAGCTCCCCAGTGGTATCTGTGTTACACTATTTGTTGGTTCTTCTAAAACTGATGTAGGGAGTGATATGGCCCCACCTACCAAGGAATAAAAATGAAGAAGATGTGATCATTTAGGATGAGAGAAGTGCTCAAAACAGAACTGAGGAAACATTTAAGTCATGAGCAGAGGTGGAATAAGCGAAAGAGAAAGAAAGAGGAGAGAAAAAACAAGAGAAATCAGTGACACACAAGCCAATTAGCAATGTCTAATGCAGTAGAATGTCAATATTAGTAACATATATCTACTTTACAGTTTACGAAGTGTTTTTCATTTATAGTGAAGTCAAAGATTTTTCACATTTAATCTTCACAAGTAGAATAAGAAACCCAAAAAAGCCATTAAACTTAGCAACTACAGGAACTCTAAGGACATTATGAATGGCAAAGATCAATAGGTAATAGGAATGGAAAACGGATCAGGTGAGTTGAGAGAGGCTCAAGAGGTAAAGAAACAGGGTGCTCATTCAGGTCATCAAAGAGTTCCTATTTCCTAGGCATTTAGATATTAAAAAGGGGATCCCTAGAAAGTGAGTACATGTACCTTCCCTGGAAAGTTAAAAATAAGTTTTCGGTCTAATTAACTCCTTATGAATTTGTTTCAAAAACATTCAGAGACGATCACATCTCTAAGAAAGAGCCAAAGCAAAATATTCTGCAGATGCTCGCATGTAACAGCATTCATGGGACTATGTTACCAGTATCCAAAAGCATATTTTCCAGCAACTTAAAAAAAGAGTCAAAAACTCTAACCAAAGGTTAGCTAGTATGGAAATTTAAAAATCACATACTTATTATATAGTAAATACAATAGTAAAATAATAGCTACAATTTATTTTTTTAATGGGCCAGGCATTATGTTCAACATTTTATATACATTATCTCATTTAGTCTTCCAACTTTGGGCATCAGCAGGTCTTGGGTTGGCTATAGATGGTAGAAAATGGAACCAAGTATGACTCTTAGATTTTCTACTTGAGCCGTTAGATACATCTTGGTGTTGATACTGAGATGGGGACAACAAGGGAAAAATCAGGCTCTGGCAGGAAAATTAAGAGTTCAATAATGGTCTTATTAAATTTGAGATGTTTCTTAGAAGTGGTGGGTAGGTGGGCACTGAGCCTAGAGCTCAGAACGAAGGTCAGGGCTAGAGATATAAATTTGTGACTTACCTATATCTAGATGCTATTTAAAACCATGGCACTTAGGGGCACCTGAGTGGCTCAGTCAGCTGGGTGTCTGACTCTTGGTTTCGGCTCAGGTCATGACCTCATGGGTTGTGGGATCACTGGACTCTCATTGGACTCTGTGCTCAGTGGGGAGTCTGCTTGAAGATTCCCTCTGCCCCTCCCCCCACCCCCCCGCTCAAATAAATAAATCTTTTTTTAAAAATTTTTGATTTTTTAATTTCTTTTCAGCGTAACAGAATTCATTGTTTATGCACCACACCCAGTGCTCCATGCAATATGTGCCCTCCCTAATACCCACCACCAGGCTCCCCTAACTTCCCACCCCCCCGCCCCTTCAAAACCCCTCAGGTTGTTTTTCAGAGTCCATAGTCTCTCATGGTTCACCCCCCCTTCCAATTTCCCTCAATTCCCTTCTCCTCTCCATCTCCTCATGTCCTCCATGTTATTTGTTATGCTCCACAAATAAGTGAAACCATATGATAATTGACTCTCTCTGCTTGACTTATTTCACTCAGCATAATCTCTTCCAGTCCCGTCCATGTTGCTACAAAAGTTGGGTATTCATCCTTTCTGATGGAGGCATAATACTCCATAGTGTATATAGACCACATCTTCCTTATCCATTCATCCGCTGAAGGGCATCTTGGTTCTTTCCACAGTTTGGCGACCATGGCCATTGCTGCTATAAACATTGGGGTACAGATGGCCCTTCTTTTCACTACATCTGTATCTTTGGGCTAAATACCCAGTAGTGCAATTGCAGGGTCATAGGGAAGCTCTATTTTTAATGTCTTTTTTTTTTTTTAAAGATTTTATTTATTTGTCAGAGAGAGAGAGAGAGAGAGAGAGCAAGTGAGCATAGGCAGAGTGTCAGGCAGAGGCAGAGGGAGAAGCAGGCTCCCCGCCGAGCAAGGAGCCCGACATGGGACTCGATCCCAGGATGCTGGGATCATGACCTGAGCCGAAGGCAGCCACTTAACCAACTGAGCCACCCAGACGTCCCTCTATTTTTAATTTCTTTAGGAATCTCCACACTGTTCTCCAAGTGGCTGCATCAACTTGCATTCCCACCAACAGTGTAAGAGGGTTCCCCTTTCTCCACATCCTCTCCAACACACATAGTTTATAAATCTTAAAAACAAGACAAAACCATGGGACTAAATATGATCACTTAGGTAGAGAATGTAGACAGGGCAGTGGGTGCTATGGAGTACTCAGTATTCAAAAGAGTTGCAGAAAGGCAGAAGAGCCTGCAAAAAAGACTGAGAGAAAGCAGCCAGGAATACAGGAGGAAAAACAGGAAGATGGGGTTATAGGGGCCCAGAGAATAAGCCTCAAGAAGGGCATAGTCAATTTTATTGAAAATTGCTAAGAGGTCAAATGAGATAACAACAGAGAAGTAACCATTGTATTTAACAATACTGAAATCACTGGTGATTTTGACAAGAGCAACTTCAATAAAGTGGCAGAAATGAGCAATGGAAGTTCAATTATAGTGGACTCAAGATATAATGGAGGTGAACAAAGGGGGAAAGGTGACTACAGACAAATTTTTCAAAGAAATATTGCTCTGATTTCTGCATAGTGAAGCAAACAATCAACAAAATTAAAAAGCAACCTACAGAATGGGAGAAGATATTTGCAAATGACATATCTGATAAAGTATTAGTATCCAAAATATATAAAGAACTTATAAAACTCAACACCCAAAATCTGAATAATCCAGTTAAAAAAGGGGCAGAAGACATGAATAGACATTTTCCAAAGCAGACATACAGAGGGCCAAAAGACACATGAAAAGCTGTTCCACATTATTCATTATCAGGGAAATGCAAATCAAAACTAAAATGAGATATCTCACACCTGTCAGAATGGCTTAAATAAAAAATCCAAGAAACAAGACATGTTGGTGAGAATGCAGAAAAAAGAGAACCCTCTTATACTGTTGGTAGGAATGCAAACTGATGTAGCCACTATGGAAAACAGTATGGAGGTTCCTCAAAAAGTTAAAAATAGAGCTACCTGGGGCACCTGGGTGGCTCAGTGAGTTAAGCCTCTGCCTTCGGCTCAGGTCATGATCCCAGGGTCCTGGGATCGAGCCTCACATCGGGCTCTCTGCTCAGCAGGGAGCCTGCTTCTCCCTCTCTCTCTGCCTGCCTCTCTGCCTACTTGTGATCTCTCTCTCTGTCACATAAATAAATAAAAAAATCTTAAAAAAAATATAAAAAAAATTAGAACTACCTTACAATCCAGCAATTGTACTACTAGGTATTTACCCAAAGAATACAAGAATACTAATTCAATGGGAACCATGCACCCCAATGTTTACAGCAGGATTATCAACAATAGCCAAAATATGGAAAAAGCCCAAATGTCCATTGACTGATGAAAGGAACAAAGAAGATGTGGCATATATACATAACAGAATCGTACTCAGCCACAAAAAAGAATGAAACCTTGCCATTTGCAATGACATGGATGGAGCTAGAGAGTGTAATGTTTAGTGAAAGAAGTCAAGAAAGACAAATACCATATGAGTTCACTCAGATGTGGAATTTAAGAAACAAAACAAACAAGCAAGGGGAGAAAAAGAGACAGAGGCAAACCAAGTCACAGACTCTTTACTATAGAGAACAAACTGATGGTTAACAGAATGGAGTGGGTGGGGGGAAGGATTAGATAAGTGATAGGGTTTAAGGAGTGCACTTGTGATGCGTGCCAGGAGCTGTATGGAAGTGCTGAATCACTATATTGCACATCTGAAACTAATATTACACTGTATGTTAACCAAATGTAATAATTTTAAATAAATTATAATTTTTATATCTATAATATAAATATAAATAAATATAAATAAAATTTAAATTAAAAAACCTAAAAATAAAAAAATATTGCTTTGAAGGGAAGAGAAATGCAGTGATAATTGGAGGAGGATGAGAATATCAAAGGCACTTTTTTTTGAGATGGACAATATTGTAGCTGATGCGATTGGTCCAGTAGAGAGGGAGAAACTAATAAGGCCAGAGAAAGGAGGTAACAGCAGAAGCAAAGTTCTTGAGAAAAGGAGATAGTACAGGACTCCAAAAAAATATGTAAGAACTGCCCTGTTACAGGAGCAGATATACTTATAGATTTTAACAGAATATAAAGCAAAGCATATGTGTGCAGATACAGGGAGATGAGAAAACTTCATGTCTGACCGCTTCTGTTTTCTCTGGTTCAGGATCTGAAAGCAGTGAGTCCACTCCTCTGAATTCCTATAAACCCTGCCCAGGCCCTTCCAAGTGAGCAGGCCTGGTGAACAGTAAGGAGCCCTCACAGTAGTAAGAGGAAGGATGCACCATACTCTAGTGTCCGACCTAATAAGGCTTCTCTTAGTACAGCGGTTCTCAAATTGTGGTCTCTGGAACAAATGTAACATCATTCTTTAGACATTTGTTAGAAATGCAAATTATCAGGCCCTACTCCAACCTACTGGATTAGAAACTCTGGTGACAGGGCCCAGCAACCTGTTTAAATAAGTACTCTCAGTGATTTTGAGAAGTTTGAGAACCACTGTCTTTGCAGAATGCTGAGGGTTTCTTGGAAGACTGAAATAGCAATTTCTCAGATACAAAAATGTCAGAAGCAAGAGCTTTTCATAATGAAACTAAGTATATGACAAATGCTTTAAAAGCACTGGCAGTCAGCTGTGTTAACTTCTTTTCACATACCTTTGCCTCAAAGGCCAAGCCCAGGTCCACAGCATAACCCATGAGTATGATAGAAATTACTCCATGAGATTCAGGCCTCAGATGAAACTGACTCACTGAGGAAGGCTGATTTTAAATTTAAAAACATGCACTGTAGAGGAAAAAGTACATAACAAGATAGAATTGAGGGAGGTGTCGCAGAGGGATGCTTGATTTGGAGTCAAACATATTGCTGTTCCATGGGTAGAACCACCATGTGTGATCCTGAATAAAACACTTAACTTTTCTGAGCTCAGTTTTCTCATCTAAAAATATGAAGGTGCCAAAATCTTACCTTGGAAGGGAGTCCGTGACTACAATCCTGTCTGAGTAAAGAGTCTAGAAGTAGTCCCCAAGTTGCCATGTACTGTATCATGTGACCCTGGTCACAACAGTTTGGACCAGTAGCTTTAGACCAATAGTGCAACATTCCTATACTTCAGAAAATGTGGTTATGTCATGGCAGAGACAGTTTTCTATAATTTTATTCTGTGTCCAGAAGTAACCAGAGCTGTCTCTGTTTCTTTGCAGTAAACACACAATAACTTTATAGGGTTGTTATGAGAATTAAGTGAAAAAATGTGAGTATAATCTATAACAAAGAGTTTGGCACATAAAACTAAAAAATGCAGTTCTTCATAATAATGAGAGCTCCAAAGCCATTAGTGCCACAGGTGAGATCAAAAAGCCTCAGCACCCAAACAAAACCCCAAAGTAAATGAGTATAGTTGCAAAGTCATGAAGCCTCACTCTGCAAGGCTTTTAGCTCGAGGCTATGAAATATATGCTCCTGGGGCTTTAGTCCAGAAGAACTCACTGAACTCCTAACCTGCAGCTTTCTCTTGTATTACTCTGTATGAGTGGAAATTTTGTTGTTGCTTTCTGGCATGGAGGGACTATGGAGGAGCTACATTAGAAATTTTAGAATATGTTACACAGAACTTTTCTGGTATAACTGAAAGTGGGGCTATGATTGGATTCAGGGTATGGAAGATTCTGAAAATAAGAAGAGAAGCTGAGTATTAGCACTGCAAAACTGGCCTTGGAGCATTGGAATGATACAGAGAAATAATGACCAAAGAAGATGGCCTTGATGAGGAGAATCTAGAACAGAGAGGCCATTCGGGAGGCCACAGGTGTAATTAAACTAGAAGTTCCCAATGCCCTTAACCAGAGCACTGGTGATAGGAAATTAAAAAGTGTGAGTGGACACTGAATTGCATTTTAAAGGTCAAGGCATCAAATAAAGTTGGTGACTGAATGTTGGGAATGAAAGAAAAATGAGTGCCTGACAGTTTGGTAGAGTGAGGAATGGTGGTGCCACTGCCAGAGTTATGGGAACATGTTTTGGTTGAAGGCCCGAATTCATTTTTGGATTTCTCAAGCTTGAGGTGATTAGGGGATTTTTCAGTGGAAATGGTTATAGCGCAATGCTGATATGGGACTGGAACTCAGATAAATGGAAAGAAGATGAAGCTGAGATCAACAGAGAGGTAAGCTCTGGAACGATAACATTAAAAAAAAAGTTCTCAGTGGGGGGGTACAGAGGAAGGAGAAGTCCAAGGCCCACGTCTTGGAAACTGCCCTATGTCTAAGAGGTGTGTCTAATAGTGAATCAGAAAAGCAAATACAGGGAAAGCAAGAATAGTAAGGTTGATAAGTATTTGGAGAGCCAGGTTAGTGCCAGGCAGCAGAAGCCAAGGGAAGACATTTTCCCTCAGCAAAGGCATCTATGAGGTAATATCTGGAACAGAATACTGATGTCAATAGCAAAGTACAGTGTTGTGGAAGCAACATAAATGGGCTCAGAATACTCTGGGTGGCCTGCATAGAGCCTACATCTTTCACAGCTAGGCTAAAGTTCATTTAGCAAGACCCTCATAATGAACGACGGCAAGCGTTCGCTAACACTTCTGCAGGCGGCAGACTGGAAGGACAGACATAGCACTTCTCTGAGATACGGGGACTTACCTAACTCATCCCAGAGTTGCCTGCATTTATCTGTCATGCTAGTTCCTTGCTGCCTCCAGAGTGTGAGTCGTGGGTCAGCCATAAACTGCTCAGTTATCAGCGTCAGCATCCTGGCTCCATTGGAATCCCTCATCCGCAGCATCTCTCGAACCTGACACATAAGGAGGGGCCAGGGGTTGGTGACTGCACATCATAAAAAAGCAGGAGGAGAAGGAAGGGGAGGAGAAGATGAAGTATCTAACCATAACACACCCAAAGAGCCAAAAAGGTTTCTTGTTCTATAAGCAAGTTCTCTGCATATATCAAGAAAGCCTGCTGTGCACAATGAGATACCACTTCACATCCACTAGGATGGCTAAAATCAAAAAATCAGATAACAACAGGTGTTGGTGAGGATATAGAGAAATCAGACCTCAGACTTACATCAGGGAATGTAAAATGATGCAGCCACTTTAGAAATCAGTATAGTAGTTCCTCAAATGATTAAATGTAGAATTATATGACCTATCAGTTCCTATCGTAGAGAGAATGAAAACACATGTCCACACAGAAACTCGTATGAGAATGTTTATAAAAGCATTATGCATAATAACCAAAAGGTGGAAATAATCCAAATATCCACTAAAAGAGAATGGATAAACAAAAGTGCTCTAGTCATACAACGGAATATTAGTCAACCATAAAAAGGAATTAAGTATGGATACATGCACAACATGGGTGATCCCTGAAAATACTATGTTAAATGAAAGAAGCCAGTCACAAAAGATTATATACCATATTATTCTACTCCTAGGAAAGCCCAGAATAGGGAAATCTATAGAGACAGAAAGTAGATTAGTGGTTGCTTAGGGCTGGAGGAGGGGGAGTGAGGAATAAGGTAAGTGAAAGGTAAAGGGTATGGGGTTTCTTTTTAGGATGATGAAAATGGTCTAAAATTGACTATGGTGACAGGTACACATATCTGTGAAAAATTAAAAACCACTGAAATGCACACTTTAAATGGGTGAATCATCTGTCACTAAAGGCGTTAAGAAAAAAAGAAAGAAAGAAAACCTGCCGTGAGAGCCCAGAGTTCTAAAAGTACTACATCTCTTCAAGGCTTCATCCGGCAGCCTTGGGTTCCAAGCAGAGGGATGGTGTCTTCCTGACGAAAACCCCCAGCAATGTTAATTGATTTAGAATGGAGCAGAAGGAAGAGGACTACCAGGGTGAGGCAGTAAGGGTCCCTGGATGCCACCTGCTCTGATCAGATCTGCTCTGATCAGGCCTCCCATTAGTTTTCGAGGATTCAGTACAGATAGTTCAAGTGAGTTAGATCCAATGTATGAAGCCAGAAGTGTGGTGAGCCCAGTTTACTTAAAGAAAAAAAAAAATACCCTTCATATCTTACCTTGGCAAACATTGAATTGAGTTGCTTCCCAGAGCCATAGTAACCACCCTGGGAGAGGAAGAGTTTCACTTGTTCTTTCACCTGTTCCTCATCCAAATGCCAGCAGTTTTCATCATCGATGCTGGCCCCAGCTGTGGGGTCAGGGGCACCTGTGAGGGATGGCAATGGTGAAATGAGTCCCCTGAATTCATATGCTACACATTTGGCAGAAGGAGTACTTTGTGAGTATATTAAAAAATGGATGGCTTATTCTGCCTTATTTGGGGGCTTTGTCAACTGTGTGGTCCTAAATAAATGTAAGAGGGCTAATGCTAGTTTCATACTCACTTATGTCTCAGTCTTATCTCCTTCCAAGGTCTATAATACCATTTCAGAGGGGGAAAAATCCCAGAAGGAAATGCACAAACACGAAAAAGGGATGTATTTTTTCCCTATGAGGGTGACATTTATTTTTTTTCCTTTAATTTGCCTTCCTATGACATTCAAATAAACCTTAAAGTACAGGTTACAAAATTCTGTTTTTAAAGTTCATTATGCAATTGTAGCTTCTCAGCAGAGTCAACACTTCTAAATCTCTAGAAACTTGCCCCTAAGGCAAAGTCACAGTTGCATACAAGGTGAAAAATTTTATAAACTTATACGCAAAATATCTTTCATATCTGGACTCACTGCACCACCTTCAAACAGTTTTGGTTATTTACACATCTCTCTCTCCTCATGCCCTGTTAGCTGCTTGCTCACAGCTGAATCAGCCACAGCACTGTGCTGGTAATGTGACAGGCACCTAGGGAATATTTATGGAATGAAAACTGAACCTTCTCTCACTTTCTCAAAGACAGACTCCTGTGTTAAGTTTTTAGAAACCTGCCACCAAGTGTTAAAAGGCTATAAATCAAACGCTCTCCAGGTGTGGCCATGTATAGATTAGAAATTCATGTCATGAAACCATAAGAGACTCTTAATCTCAGGAAACAAACTGAGGGTTGCTGGAGGGGAGGGGGTTGGGAAGGATGGGGTGGCTGGGTAATGGACATTGGGGAGGGTATGTGCTATGGTGAGTGCTGTGAATTGTGTAAGACTGATGATTCACAGACCTGTACCCCTGAAGCAAATAATATATGATATGTTAATAAAATAAAAATAAGTAAATAAAGTTTCTTGGAAGGAGAAAAAATAAGAAATTCATGTCATTTTTCATCAGTCTACTTTTTCTCTTGTCTTCCTGTATCAAAGCCCTGATTAAATCAAATTCAGGTCTACCCAGAAGAGCTGCTCTTTAGCTAAGCTTTTGTAGTGCATCTATCTTTTTCTCCAAGAAATCAGGAGGGTTCACACATTCTGTTATTCTACAAGTACTAATTAATACATATGACTGTCCAGTTTATGCTTATCTATCGCATACTACTTTTCTTCAAACGTATTGTTCTAGATACAGTTCTGCTTAGAAGTCTTCAGTGACGTACCATTTTTATTAAATTAAGTCCATATGCCTTAGCTTGGTATTCAAGGTTCTCCAAGCTCAGGCCTTATCTTTTATTTCCAGTCTTGTCTACCCTATATTTATGCTGTTTCAGCTAGGAACTTAGTGTTCTCAGAAATCAACCACATTTCCTTATGACTTCACTTCTGCTTTTTCCTTTATTTCCCTCCCTCTCCTGTAACCCATTCTTCAGCCAAAGAAATGATACTTCTTATTGTTAGTATTGCCTGGGTTCTAGAGACAGGGCTGCAATGAGCAATGGAAACCACGAAATAAGTATACAGAAAGGCCAACACTGGCATGCTTCATGCACTGCTTACTTCACTTGGCAGGAGAGGCTCTTTTTACCCCCTCACTAAATTAGCTATATAACCCATTGCCACCTGTCAAAAGTATGTTCATTTTATGCTCAAAATACATATAAAAGGAGTAATACTCTTAGCATTTTATTATTACTTTTCTTAAAGACCTGTTGCATTTTATTCTATATCAGAATTGTGCATTTCTCATTTATTCCCCAAATTGAAGTTTTTAAAGAGTAAGTGTTCAGTTTTGTACCTCACAATGCCTGGCTTATTACAGCACTGAGTTAGCATTTATAGAATAAACAAATACATGTCTCACTGACCGTCCAGATTTAAGCTCCAGGTGGGCAAATAATATATCCTATACTTCTTTTGTATCCCTAAAGGGGCAAAGCAGAACAAGTATACTCCTTATTCTTAAATATTGGTTAATAAGAGCCATATTTTTAGTACTTCCTATATGCCACAGTCTAAGAACTTTTTACATATATCCTCACTAGAACATACTCTCCTTGAGGGCATAACTGGTTTTATTTGCTGGTATATTCACAACATGTAGAATAATACTTGGCACACAGTAGGTGCTCAATGATTATTTGGTAAGTAAATTCCAATGAAATTTTATAACTCCATAAGGTAGTATTATTATTCTAATTTTAAAATGAAAAAAAAAAAAACTAAAGCTTATACAGGTAAGTAATATAACATACATAATAATATGTAATATAACATATATAATATGAGCCAGTATCTATATGCTGGCCTCTCTTCAAAGTCTGTTTTTTTCACTACAACACTGAACTTCAGCCTCTAGCCTCATAGGCCTGAGCATGGAGAGCCACAAGCTGGTTTCAGGCCCTAGAACATAAAGTTGGATGGTGTGTATGAAGATAGTCAAATCCTTTCTTGGCCTATTCCACTATATAGAATATAGGATTAGGCATTTTTCCCTTAGTGAAGATGATAGAGTTCTCACCAGTAGAGTGATTCTCAAATGTTAATACAAAGAATAATCATCTGGGATTTGTGTTAAAAATGCAGATTATAGAGTCTCACCTCTAATGATTCTAGTTTTCAGCAGTTCAATAAAGACAGAACAGAGATAAAATGAGGTATATTAGGTATAAACCAAGGACTGGGCCTTTGAGTACCTTGTTGCCAAGGATGGGGATGAGGGAAGAACAGAAATGGTGCTCCAAAAACAAGCAGAGATGGTTTGAATACCAATTCTGACTCTTGGGTATTTCGATTAGGATGTAAAAAAGCAGGAACAGGACCCAATCTCCCAGGGGAAATGGCCTTAATTAACTGGCTGGAAGTGGGAGTGATAACCCCCCATAAAAGTTCAAAGGGGTATGGAGAAAACTGGAGAATCTTTTGGGCCCAGGTGGTGGTAATGGCAGCAGCTCTGGAAGAAATAAGGCACAGTTTATAAATACACAGTATACGAACCATGGAAAACTGCTGGGAAGGGCTTGGATAAGGCAAAGCCTTGGGAGTTACTAACAGTAAAATTTCAACTAGAACTTTAGAAGGGTTTGCTTATTTGATAGACAAAAAGGAAGGTAAACCATGTAAATGTTTGCTGATCTACAACGAATCCAGGAGATGAGTAAGAGGGCTGCGAAAATGGTTGGTTGCAGCAAAAAAAGGGGAGAGTCAATATTTGAGGCATCCAGGTAACACTACTATGAGGAGTTGGTGTGACTCTTGAAGGAATTAAAGTCATCTGGGAGAGCATGAATTGGCGAGAGGCCCCAAGGAGGATTTTCCAAGATATTTTCATTTACTCAACCAATATTAATTGAGAGGCTACTATGTGTCAGGACCTGTGCCAAATATTGATTGTATGGTGGTAAACTAAGCAGATATAGTTCTTATCCTCATGGAGCCAGTAGACCAGTTGAGGAAAGAGACGTTAAACAAATAATTACACATGGACATATTTGTTTGGGAAGAAAGACAGGTCAAAGTTTTCCCTGAGAAAGTGGCATTTAAGTGAACACCCAAGGAATGAATTAGGAGTTAGTCTAGCAAAGAGTGGAGGAAATACCGTGTGTATTTTTTGCTCAAAGGAGCATGAAGTCATAAATTATGGTGGTAATTAAGTACAGTCATAATAAGGGGGAAAGCATAAGAAGAGTAAGAAGAGTATTTCCAGAGGGAAAATCACATGAAAATGTAAGCAAAAGCCAGATGATACAGGTTTTATAGGCCATATAAAATCTGGACTTTATCCACGACAAAATCTGTAGTTATAGAAAAGTTACTCTGGATAACCGTGTGGAGACTGAAATAGAAGGGAGCAATAATAGAAAAAGAAAGATAAATTAGATCTCTAGGTGGGAGATTATAGTAGTTTGATTTAGGGTGATTGTGGTATCAATAGAGAGAAGTAGAAAATGATGAAATATACTTTGGATGAAATATACTTTGCTCTGTTCTACAGGAAATTTCCTTACCCTTATTTTCCATCACTTAGTTTTAAAAAAATTTTGCCATTATATTTGTAATTTTCATTCGTTCTTCCTGTTGTGTGAACTTGTTTTTATAGCATCCTGTTCTTATTTCATGGTTGCAATATCTTCTAATCTAATGATAATGTTATTAATAATTTCTCAAAGTTTTCTTCTCTCTGGATAGTTTCTATTTCCCCCAAATTGCCTTTCTACGTTTGTTAACTTTGGTCTGTATCTTCCACAATATTCAATGTTGTTGACTATTCCCTTATTGAAACAACTCAGTTGTTCACTCAGTTCTATACCAACTTCGATAATTGCTAGCTATTTTTTTCTCACTTCTCATTCTACCTTGCTCATTCCTACAATGACTCCTGTTTTCATCACCTGTATATGCATGGCTGTATTCATTCAATAAACCCTTATTAATTTCCAGGTACCATGCTGGGTGACAGAGACTCAGAAATTAGCAAAACATGGTTCCTGACCCTACTCCTCAATTACCTCACTTTTCTCAAGGTATCCAATCTCTCTGCATGGGTAAGTAGCAACTGAATCCCTGATAAGATGCTATACCAGAGAATCTCAGGGTATGGAGTTACCAAATCAAATCACAGAGCATTGGTGGGGGGAGGCGCCGCCTGGGTGGTTTAGTCGTTGGGCATCTGCCTTCAGCTTGGGTTATGATCCCAGCATCCCTGGATGGAGCCCTGCAACAGGCTCCCTGCTCTGCAGGAAGCCTGCTTCTCCCTCTCCCACTCCCCCTGCTTATGTACTCTCTCTTGCTGTCTCTCTGGCAAATAAATAAATAAAATCTTAAACAAAACAAAAAAAAAAACCCAAAAATCAAAAACAAATCACAGAGCATAGAGCAGTGATAGAGGTAGAAAAACAGTCTACCAAAGGGGACAAGGCAAAACCTAGGTTCTACTTCCTAGGAGAAAAACACAGAAGAGAAATAAAGGAGTTTCAAGGAAGTGAAGAGCCCAGCAATGCCTGGATCCATTCCTGGGATTAAAAGCAGGCAGCTACCAGTTTTAGAAATCTTATTTCTGCTTTTTAAGTCTGTTTTGGTGAGGAAGAGGGTTTGGGAAAGGGAATAAGGAAGACGGTCTAAGTGTTTAAAGATTTAGCAGGGAAAAGAAACATGACTGTGCTAATAACTCCAAAATTCTGACTTTTGTCCTCAGTTCCAGATCCATATATCCAACTATCCATCAGAAATCTTCTCCTAAATGTTCTATAAGCACCTCTAATTTATCATCTTCCCAAATTTATTCCTCCTCCTATGTTCCCTCAGTGAACAGCAACATTATCATCAAATTCATCAATACCATCCTAGCTAGACATTCTAGAATTCAGTTTCCTCCCATCTTTCTATTCTTTTCTTTACTCCTGACACAACCTATACACCTGAATGTTGACCAGTCCATGTTACCTCTAAGATATCTTCATTCTCTGTCCCCCTTTTTTCAGTATCATTGCTGATTATCAACATTGCTTATTAGAAAGAGATTAGGAAAGGCCTTGTGGAATACTAGGAAGCTGGGTGTAGAAAGGTAATATTAGTATGGAATAAACACAAGTATGGAAGTAGTAGTTCCTGGGGAAGGTTAAGAATCATATCTCAAGGTCAATGTGGCAACGTAAGCCCAATTTCAGACAAATACATAATAGGATACTGAGATGGGAGGTTAAGGGAAAGATAAAAATTGCTTTAGCACAGTGGTAAAGAGAGAAGAGGGTTGTTTTGGTGACAGCAGTGGTATAAACAAGACAGGTGTAATATACCTCCTTAACCGAGGTGGTCATTAAAGAAAAAAGGCAAGAGAGTTTGGAAATAAGCAACAATTCTGAGAAAGAGCTAATGGGAATAAAGCATAAGAGATTGTAACCTAGTGATTAGGGTACAGAGCAGTACTTCCCTTTAGTCCTATAGATGTTGGGATGAGGCAGAACTCGGGTCTCTAAGAGCTCTAGACTTAAGGAGGCCACAGAGGTAGAACAGCCTCCCTGTGTGGGATAAGAGATAGGTGAAACTACTCTTTATAAATAGAGAGAGCTCAGTTACTACATAACCACCACAACTTTCTGTATAAAGCAATAGAAGATTATTTCTGCTAGGTAGCAAGAGTTCCTGGAAGCTCATCTGAGTATCTTTGTTTCTGAGGAGTGCTGAGGTTGTGTGTAGGACTCGATTAGTTCTATTGGACAAATGGGAAAGGCAGACCCTCTGGCACACAGACTACAGTATTATACAGGCCACCCACCTGGTCTCCTTGCCTCTTTTATGCTGGCACCACAATTATCTTCTAAAAATAAAGAAGTACTATAAAGAAGCATAAAAACCTTGAGTTCCGAAGTCAGGTGAGCCTGGGTTATAAATAATTTCCTTATTTATGAAATGGAAGTGGTTAAACACCTATTTCACAGACTAGTTTTGAAAGCTAAATGAATTGACATTTAAGTCTGTTTTGGTGAGGAAGAGTCCCTTGGGTGGTGTCTGGAACATAGTAGGATCTAACAAACAAAATGCCTTCTCAAAATTCTTTCCTATGATAAAGTCCTTACAATCTGGCTTCATTAGCATCTGTTTCAACTTAGCTATCTTTTCTACTAGATTTTAAGCTACTTGAAGGCAGGAACCATGTCTATTTTATGCCTTCAATAATCAGCACTATTTCTTGCACACAGCAGGTATTCAATATATAATTAAAGAATAAGTGAACATCATATCTTTCTCCATCCATGTACCCTCCCATTATATATAGCTCATAAGCACAATGCTAATAGATGCTCTGTAGAATAACCCTGATGTTATGTGGGATCCTAAAATATTAAGGAAATTCTCATATCCATCTAATTTCACTGAATGACACAAATTATTTCAGGCATTCGCTCAGTCCTGAATATTCCAGGCTCCTGGGCACAGGAATTATATAGACAAATAAAGTCCATAAACTAGATCAATATATAACTCTAACATTCTCTGTCCTTTTTGCCAAAACCTTTATAAGGTAGACAATTGGACTGCTTTAAGAAACTAAGAGTTAAATAGTTGTTTAGATAGAATGAACTCATTAAGGTCTAAGCGATTACAAATGCAAAAATATCCCCCCCACAAATTTGAACCTCCAAATATGCAACAAAGCAACAAAGTAGGCTTTTGTAAAAATCTGTATAATTACCATGCACTTGGTTGATTTCGGAGTTGGAGGATAGAATCTCATCTGCCAGTTTCTGTGCAGTAGGAAGAACTTCAGTGTGGTGGGCCGTGATTAAATATTGAATAAACTTTTGTAGCTGGTCTCTATTCATCTGGAAAAGGGTTTCTGAGATAGGAAGACGCAATTTGACTTGGTCTGGTTTACGGATCCTGTAGAGTGAGAGTGCTACCACATGAGCACAGTAGAATATGTCTTTGTTCCCACAGCCACATGTCACTGAAGTGATTTTGCATCGATCAAAACTGATCGCAACTTTGTAAGTCACTGCTGGTTCAGAAGGAGTAGCTGCCTCAGTTACTGTGCCACTGAGATGGAAGCCTAAGGAAACAAAGAAGGTGTGTTTAGTGATTCTGTAGTAAGAATCTAGAATATTTTCATTTTGCATTTCAATTAATCAATTCAGAAACTTTTTGCTGAGTATCTCCTATCTTTGTAATAGGCTCTGACATAATACAAAGGTCAATGAAACTCATATATAGCTCATAAGGAACACAATATCTAGAAAAAAAGTCCTTACTCTGGAGTCCACAAACTTGAACTAATTATGAAAACTTTTATTTCTACACGTGTACTTTTGCTGAGGGTGGAGATGGTTCAAAGCTTTCATTATAGTCTCAAAAGGTTAACAAGGAATCCCAAATAGGTTAAGAAACTCTGAGGTAGATTTTAAGCTCTTTGGGGGCAAAGACAAATCTACAAATAACATCAGTACAATCTAGATTAAGGTGAGTGCTATAAATGCAAGAGAAACCAAAAGAATGCTGTGGAAAGGACAGGAGTAAGAACAAGGAGACTATGACAACATTTATTCCTCAAAACATACAATTCCAAAATGGTGGCCATAGTGGAACACGTAAAAGGCAAGAAACCTCATAAAATATGGAAAGCGCAGCTTGCTGTAGTGAGATTAGCAGTGTTACACCTCTACTTACTAGCACATAGCACTGATAATTTTGAAATGTAAGGAGAATAATTCAGTCATTCAAACCAAAGTTTAATGAGACCTTAAATATCACACTGCTAGGCCTAAGAATATTATTAAAAGAAACAGGAGAAGAATACCAAATATCTGTAAGGCACCTATCATGTAGCAGGACTGTAATTGGTGCTTTTAATAATTTATCACAACATGATGAAGTTGGTATTATTTTCCTTGTTTCCTTTTCTTTTTAAATTAACATACAATGTATAATTTGTTCCAGGGGTACAGGTCTGTGATTCATCAGTCTTACACAATTCACAGCACTCACCATAGCATATACCCTCCCCAGTGTCCATCACCCAGCCACCCCATCCCTCCCAACCCCCTCCCCTCCAGCAACCCTCCATTTGTTTCCTGAGATTAAGAGTCTCTTGCGGCTTGTCTCCCTCTCTGGTTTCATCTTGTTTCATTTTTCAGTCCCTTCCCCTATGATCCTCTGTCTTGTTTCTCAAATTCTCTTATCAGTGCGATTATATGATAATTGTCTTTCTCTGACTGACTTTTCAAATTTTTATTTAAATTCTATTTAGTTAACATACAGTGCAATACAGGTTTCAGGAGTAGAATTTATAAACAATGCCCAGTGCTCGTCATAACAAGTGACCTCCTTAATACCCATCACCCACCTAGCCCATTGCCCATCCACCTCCCCCCATCAACCCTCGCTTTGTTCTCTATCATTAAAAGTCTCTTATGGTTTGTTTCCTTCTCTTTCTTTTTTTCCTCCCCTTCCCATATGCTCATCTGTTTTGTTTCTTAAATTCCACATATGAATGAAATCATATGGTATTTGTCTTTCTCTGACTGACTTATTTCGCTTAGCATTATACACTCTAGCTCCATCCATGCAGTTACAAATGAGAAGATTTCATTCTTTCTGATAGCTGAGTAATGTTAAATCGCATATATATATGCATATATATATGTGTATGTGTATATATATAACACATCTTCCTTATCTATTCTTCAGCCAATGGACATCTGGACTTTTTACACAGTTTGGCTATTGTTGATAATGCTGCAATAAACATTGGGGTTCATGTACCCCTCTGAATCTGTATTTTTGTATCCTTTGGATAAATACTTAGTAATGCACAATTGCTGAGCTATAGGGTAGTTTTCCTTTTAACTTTTTGAGGAAACTCTATACTGTTTTCCAGAGTGGCTGCACCAGTTTGCATTTCCACCAACAGTGCAAGAGGGTTCCCCTTTCTCCCCAACCTCACCAACACCTGTTGTTTCTGGCATTAATTTGAACCATTCTGACTGGTGTGAGGTGGTATCTTATCGTGGTTTTCATTTGTATCTCCCTGATAATGAGTGATGTTGAACGTTTTTTCATGTGTCTGTTAGCCATCTGTTCGTCATCTTTGGGAAAATGTCTATTCATATCTTTTGCCCATTTCTTGATTGGATTATTTGTTCTTTGGGTGTTGAGTTTGATAAGTTCTTTATAGATTTTGGATACTAACCCTTTATCATATACATCATTTGCAAATATCTTCTCTCATTCTGTAGACTGCCTTTAAGTTTTTGTTGATTGCTTCCTTTGCTGTGCAGAAGCTTTCAATCTTGATGAAATACCAATAGTTCATATTTGCTTTTGTTCCCCTTGCCTCCAGAGATTTGTCAAGTAAGAAATTGGTATGGCCAATTGGTAGAAGAGTTTGCTGCCTATGTTCTCCTCTAGGATTATGATGGTTTCCTGTCTCCCATTTGGGTTTTCATCCATTTTGAATTTATTTCTGTGTATCGTGTAGGAAAGTAGTCCAGTTTCATTCTACATATTGCTGTCCTGTTTTCCCAACACAATTTGAAGAAACTGTTTTTTTTTTCCATTGAATATTCTTTCCATTGAATATTCTTTCCTACTTTGTTGAAGATTAGTTACCATATAGTTTTGGGCCCATTTCTGGATTTCTTTTTTGTTCCATTGATTTATGTGTCTGTTTTTGTGTGAGCACCACACTGTGTTGATGACTACAGCTTTGTAATATCACTTGAAGTCTTAAAACACGATGCTTCCAGATTTGCTTTTCTTTTTCAGGACTGTTTAGCTATTCAGGGTCTTTTGTGGTTCTATACAAGTTTTAGGACTGTTTGTTCTAGTTCTGTGAAAAATGCTGGTGGTATTTTGATAGGGATTGCATTAAGTGTGTGATTGCTTTGGGCGGTATAGACATTTTAACATTTGTTCTAATCCATGAGCATGGAATGTCCTTCCATTTCTTTGTGTCATCTTCACTTTCTTTCATAAGTGCTCTACAGTTTTCAGAGTACAGGTCTTTCACCTCTTTGGTTAGGTTTGTTCCTTGGTATCATTATTTTCGGTGCAATTGTAAATGGGATTGTTTTTTTTAGTTTCTCTTTCTGCTGCTTCCTTATTGGTGTATACAAATGCAACAGATTTCTGTACACTGATTTGGTATCCTGCAACTCTACTGAATCTTTATCAGTTCCAGAAGTTTTGGCTGTGGTGGGGGGTGATGAGTCTTTCAGATTTCCTGTGGAGAAGAGTATCATGTCATATGCAAATGGTGAATATTTCACCTCCCCCTTACTGATTTGGATGCCTCTTATTTCTTTTTATTGTCTGATGGCTATGGCTAGGACTTCCAGTATGATGTTGAATAGAAATGGTGAGAGTGAACATCCCTGTCTTGTTCCTGACCCTAGAGGAAAGGCTCTCAGGTTTCCCCCACTGAGGGTGACATTAGCTATGGGTTTTCCATATAGTGAGCTATTTATTATGTTGAGGTATGTTCCCTCTAAACTTACTCTGTTGAGGGCAGCATCATGAATGGATGTTGTACTCTGTTATATGCTTCTTCTGCATCTACTGAAAGGATCATGGTTTCTATCCTTTCTCTTATTGATGTGATGTATCACGTTGATTGATTTGTGAATACTGAACCACCTTTGCAACCCTGGAGGAAATCCCACTGGATTGTGGGGAATGATGTTTTTAACGCATTGTTGGATTTGGTTTGCTAGTATTTTATTGAGGATTTTTGCATCTATGTTCATCAAGGATATTGCCCTGTAGTTCTTTTCTTGTAGTGTCTTTTTTTTTTTTAAGATTTTATTTATTTATTTATTTGACAGAGAGAGAGAGAGATCACAAGTAGGCAGAGAAGCAGGCAGAGAGAGAGGGGGAAGCAGGCTCCCTGTTGACCAGAGAGCCCGATGTGGGGCTCAATCCCAGGACCCTGAAATCATAACCTGAGCTAAAGGCAGAGACTTAACCCAATGAACCCAACCTTGGCATCCCGCCATCTCAAGGTGTCTTTAACAGGTTTTGATACCAGGATAATGCTGGCCTCACAGAATAAACTTGGAAGTTTTCCTTCCTTTTCTATTTTTTGGAAAAGTTTGAGAAGAAAAGACATTAGCTCTTCTTTAAATTTTTTTTTGGTTGTTCTTTAAGAAGATTTTGTTTATTTTGAGAAAGAGAGAGGAAAAGAGAGTGCGCTCATGAGTGAGGGGGAGGGGCAGAGGGAGAAGTAGACTTCCCACTGAGCAGGAAGCCCGATTTGGGGCTTGATCCTAGGACCCTGGGATCATGAACTGAGCTAAATGAAGGCAGAGGCTTAACCAACTGAGCCACCCAGGTGCCCCTTAAATATTTGATAGGATTTGCCTGTGGAACCATCTGGTCCTGGACTTTGGTTTTTTGGGAGTTTCTGGATTACCGATTCAATTTCTTTGCTTGTAATCAGCCTGTTCAAATTTTCTATTTCTTCTTGTTTCACTTTCATTAGATTATATGTTTCTGGAATTTATCATTTCTTCTAGGTTGTCCTATTTGTTGGCATGTCTTTTTTCATGATACTCTCTTATAATTTTATTTCCATGGTGTTTGTTGTTATTTCTCCTCTCTCATTTCTGCTCTTATTTGGGCCCCTTCTCTTTTTATCTTACGTCTGGCTAGAGGTTTGTCAATTTTATTTTATTAAAAGATTTTATTTATTTATTTGACAGACAGAGAACACAAGCAGGCAGAGAGACAGGCAGGGGGGGTGGTGGGAAGCAGACACCCTGCTGAGCAGAGAGCCAGATTCGGGGCTTGATCCCAGGGTCCTGGGATCATGATTTGAGCCGCAGGCAGAGACTTAACCCACTGAGCCACCCAGGCACACAAGGTTTGTCATTTTTATTGATTTATTCCAAAGAACCAGAGCTCCTGGTTTCACTGATCTATTCTATCACTTTTTAGTTTCTGTATCACTTATTTCTGCTCTAATCTTTACTATTTCCTTTCTTCAAATGAAACATTTTAAGTTTCATTTGTTACTCTCTTTTTAGCTCCTTTTGATGCAAGGCTAGGTTCTTTATTTGAGGTTTTTCTTGCTTCTTGAGGTAGGCCTGTATTGCTATAAACTTCCCTCTGAGAACCGCTTTTGCTGCGTCCCAAAGGTTTTGAACTGTTGTGTTTTCATTTTCATTTGTTTCCATGTACTTTTTAATTTCTTCTTTTACTTCCTGGTTGACCTATTCATTGTTCAGCAGCATGTTACTTGTGGTCTTTCCAAATTTTTTCTTGTGGTTGACTTGTAGTTTCATAACACTGTGGTGAGAAAAGATGCATGGTATGACTTCGATCCTTTTGAATTTGCTGAAGCTAGTTTTGTGGCCTAATAGGTGATCTATTGTGGAGGAAGTTCCAGGTGTACTTGAAAAGAATGTGTATTCTGCTGTTTGGGGCTGGAATGTTCTGAGTATTCTGTTAAATCCATCTGGTTCACGGTGTCATTCAAAGTCATTGTTTCCATGTTGATTTTCTGTTTAAATGATCTGTCCATTGGTGTAAGTAGGATGTTAAAGTCTGCCACTGGTATGGTATTATTACTGATTCGTTCCTTTATGCTTGTTCTTAACTGTTTTGCGTATTTGGGTGCTCCCATGTGGGGCCCATAACTATTTACAGCTGTTATATATTCTTGTTGGATTGTCCCCTTTATTATGATAGTGTCCTTCTTGACTCTTGTTAACAGTCTCTGCTTTAAAGTCTATTTTGTCGGATAGATGTATTGCCACTCTGGCTTTCTTTTGACATCCATTTGCATGACAGATGTTTCTCCACTCCTCACTTTCAATCTGCAGCTGTTTTTAAGTCTAAAATGAGCCTCTTGTAGGCAGTGTATAGATGGGTCTTTTTTGTTGTTGTTGTTGTTTTCATTCATTCTGTCACCCTATATCTTTTGATTGGAGCATTTAGTCCACTTATATTCAGAGTAAGTACTGATTGGGGTGCCTGGGTGGCTCAGCAGGTTAAGCGTCTGACTCTTGATCTCAGCTCAGATCTTGATCTTGGGGTATGAGTCTGGGTCCTCCATTAGGCTCCATGTCATTTTGTTATTTGTTTTTTTTGTTGTTCTGAAAACTTTCTCTGATCCTTTCTTGTCTGTCTCTCTTTCATGGTTTGGTGTTCTTCAGTGAATATTTGAATTTCTTTCTCTTTATTCTTTCCATATTTCTTAGTGGTTTTTTTTTAAAAGATTTTATTTATTTATTTGACAGAGAGAGAGAGAGAGATCACAAGTAGGCAGAGAGGCAAGCAGAGAGGGGGGGGAAGGCAGGTTCCCTGCTGAGCAGAGAGCCCGATGCGGGGCTCGATCCCAGGACTCTGAGATCATGACCCGAGCCGAAGGCAGAGGCTCAACCCACTGAGCCACCCAGGCGCCCCTCTTAGTGGTTTTTGATAAATGGTTACCATACTGTTTGTATATAACCTCTTCTGCATATAGCAATTTATACTAAATTGATGGTCGTTTAAGTTTGAACCCATTTTTTACTCTCTCCTCCCGTTTTAGGTATATACTTCCTTTTCTTTTGTGAATTCTTTGACTGATTCTTTTTACAGAAATATTCACTTTTTACTTCTTTTGTGTTTCCTACTTTAATACTGTTACTTGTGGTCTTTCCTTTCCACTCAAAGAGTTCCCTTTAATATTTCTTGCAGGGGTGGTTTAGAGGTCATGAACTCCTTTAGTTTTTGTCTGGGAAACTCTTTATGTCTCCTTGCATTCTGAATGACAGCCTTGCTGGATAGGGTATTCTTGGCTGCAAGTTCTTCCCATTCAGCACTTTGAATACATCATACCACTCCTTTCTGGTTTGGAAAGTTTTTTGCTAAAAAATCTACTGCTAGCTTTATGGGGTTTCTTTGTATGTAACAGTCTTCTTTTATCTGGCTGCTATTTATTTATTTATTATTTTAAAATATTTTATTTATCTTAGAGAGAGAGTGAGAACAAGGGAGCATGGTAGGGAGCGGGGAGGGGCAGAGGGAGACAGACAAGCACACTTCATTTTGAGCTCGGAGTCTGACATGGGGCTTGATCCCATGACCCTGAGATCATGACTTAGATGAAATCAAGAGTAAGATGTTTAACTGACTGAGCTACCCAGGCGCCCCTATCTTGCTACTTTTTAATATTTTTTTATCATTATATTTTGCCAATTTAATTGTAATATGTCTTGGTGTAGATCTACTTTTGTTGATTTTGATGAGAGTTCTTTGTGCTTCCTGTATCTGAATATCTGTTTCCTTCCCCATGTTAGGAAAGTTCAGCTCTTATTTTTTCAAATAAATTTTCTGCCACCTTTCCTCTCTCTTCTTCTTCTAGGACTCCTATAACAGGAATGTGTTTATGTTTGATGGAGTAACCAAGTTCCCTAGGCGTATTCTTGTTTTGCGTAGTTCTTTTTTCTCTTCTTCATTTAGCTTGATTATTTTCCTTTACTCTGTCTTCTAGATCATTAATTTATTCCTCTGCTTCTTCCAGCCTCCTGTTTATGCCATTAAGTGTGTTTCTCTCTGCTATGTTATTCCTTATCTTTGTGTTAAGGTTTTCACTGATGTCTTCCACTCTTTTCTCAAGTTTAATGAGTATCTTTATGATCATTATTGTAAATTCTCTATCAGGAATGTTACTTTTATCTTTTTTTCCTTAGACCCCTGTCCATGGCCTTTTACTTGGAATAAATTTCTCTGTCTTTTCATTTTGTCTAAGTCTCTGTGCCTGTTTCTCTGTGTTAGGAAAGTCAGCTAGGTCTTCTGTTCTCGAAGAGTAATGGCTGTACACAGAAGAGGCCCTGTAGAGCCCTGCCAAGTAGTGTCTCCTATTCCCAGGGCCTGACTCTTCTGGGAGTGTCTCCAAGACAGCCTTCACTTTAGAACTAAGGAAAAGAACTGCAGAGTTGAAAAGCAGCTATTTTCCAATCTACATCCATAGGATATAGACAGCAGGGTTATACAGAAGAGCATATATTATACTGGGATTAGGCAATCAAGATCTGTTATTAACTATGTAGTCTCGGGAGATTCACTTTAGAACTCTGAGCTTCAGGTTCCTCCCCAGTAAAGTGGGGATAATAATATTTGCCCTTCTCTCAAAAGTGGTTTATAAAACTGTAAAATGTCCTATAAATTTGTTATTCATGCTTTTATGCAATTTTTGTTAATGAGTTTCCATGTCAAGGGCATCAGAGAGAACTTCTCCAATGGCCAAGTTTAAGAGTGGTTGAAAACCAGGTGCTAATGGGATGCCTGGGTGGCTCAGCTGATTAAGAGTCTGCCTTTGGCTCAGGTCATGATCTTAGGGTCCTGGGATCAAGTCCCACATTGGGCTCCCTGCTCAGTAGGGAGCCTGCTTCTGCCTCTGTCTGTTGTTCTCTCTGCTTGTGCGCACTCTCTTGCTCTTCTGACAAATAAATAAATAAAAATCTTCAAAAAGAAAAAGAAAGAAAAAAATTTAAAAAACAGGTGTTAAGAAAGCACACTCTTAATTTTACTTAGGCTACTCAGAAGCATTTAGAACGATCATGAGAAATGACTTAAGTCCTAATGAAAAGAGATCCCACGGAAGGGTAACTTTAAAATTTCAAATATGATAGTAATGTCAATGTAGGAAGAGCTTAGGTTCTGAATCTGGAAGCTGAATATAAACATTTTTACTTCAGCAGTTGAATGCTTTGGGATACCTGGCTTACAGCACAGTCTCTGAACCCAAATCTCTAATTCCTTTCCTGCATGAAAATGAATAAGAATATTGGTGAGATTTGGGGCAGAAGCAATGGGTCTCTTATTAAGATGTAAGCCCCAGTAGGGCAGTGCTTTATCTGTGTGTGTTTATCACTATAAAAACCATAATCACTCTGGCTATACGAACAAGAGATTGGACCTCAGCTTCCAGGTTTTTAAAATGAGAGGCTGGTCTAAAAGACCTCCAAAGTTCATTCTAGCAAGAATATTAATTGACTATATGGTGACTATCACTGAATTTATTATTCTCTTTCTTAAACCAGGTTACTTTTGGGATTTAAAGAATGTGTAGTGATAGATAACCTTTATGAGTGCCTCCCATGTGTTGAGCTCTGTTCTAAGTGCTTTATATGCCCTTAACTCATTACATTTTCACAGTTCTAATGAATCTGATAGTAGGTGTGATCTAAGTTTTATGTATCAATTTGATTAGGCTATAGGACCCCATCATTCAATCAAACACTAATCTAGATGTTGCTGCTGTGGTAGTTTATAGATGTGGTTAACATATACAATCAGCTGGCTTTAACTAAAAGAAATTATCCTCAATAATGTGGGTTGATCTCATCTAATCAGTTAAAAGGCCTTATGAGCAAAACTAAGGTTTCTCTTAGAAAGAAGAAATTCTGCCTCAAAACTGCAGAATCAGATCCTGCCCAAGAATTCCCAGCCTGCTGGCCTGCCCTACAGATTTCAGACTTGCCAGCTCCCATAACTGCATAGACCCATACCTTGAAAGAAATCATACATACACACAGATACATATAAACATATGTGTGTATATATACTTATCCTACTGATTCTATTCTGGAAAACACTTATTACTATTTTATCCCCATTTTATGTATAAGGAAAGAAGCACAGAAAGGTTAAGTAACTTATTCAAGTTCATTCTGTTAGTAAGTGGCAAAGCTAAGATTTACATCCAGGCGTCTGCCTCAAAAACCCTTACTCAGGTTATCAAAATTCTAAAATTTCGGGGTGCCTGGGTTGCTCAGTGGATTAAAGCCTCTACCTTCGGCTCAGGTCATGATCCCAGGGTCCTGGGACTGAGCCCTTCATCGGGCTCCCTGCTCTGCAGGGAGCCTGCTTCCTCCTCTCTCTCTGCCTGCCTCTGATCTCTGTCAAATAAAAAAAAAATTTTTTTTAAATCTTAAAAAAAATTCTAAAATTTCAGTTTTTATAGCACCAGTAATGGTTTGAACCCTCTTTATTAATCTGGAATTAGAGACAAATGTTGACTATCAATTTAGATTCCACAGTAGGTCAAGTTGAACAACTGAGAAACTTTCTACAAAATATTTTTTTAAAGCTAGTCAAGCATGACTCTCTAGAGGCTTTAGTTAAGACCCATGATGCTCTCGAGAACATGTTTATTTGAATTTGGTAAATCTTTTGTCTCCACTGGCATAGTTCATGATCCAGGCCTAGGCCCATCTGAAAGGCAGAGGTCTGTGAGTGGCTCTGTGGAAGTTTCCTTGCTGTGAGTTCCTTTTTCCTTTCATGTATCTTAGAATGTAAACTGAAAGCCAGTTTCACATATTTGTTCTTCTTGCCTTATTGTAATATAGTAACATTTTTAAACGGTTAATTACTCCTGAGAATAAAACTACGTAGAATAGGTTCAATATAGTGTTTCTTTCACCTTGCAAACCTAACTGCCATAAACATGTCCATCAGTTTGTTGATATGAGCAAACATGTAGAAGCCTCAAAATCTCTACTGAATCCAACATGTATTTACAGAATAGCCATTGTATGCTGAGTTTTTACTTTTTAACTCTTTTATTTGGACATTTTCAAACAAATAAGTAGAGAGAGCTTAGTATAATGAGACCCCATGTTTCCTTCACTCAGCTTCAATAATTTTCAAGAGACATACACTGGTTAATCTTTACCCTTTCCCAACTCCTTCTCTTGCCTCTCCAATAGATTATTTTGAAGTAAATCCCAGAAATATAATTTCATTGCTGTATACCTCTGTATACATGTCTAAAGATAAGAATTTAAAATTAATAATAATTCCTCAAAATCAAATATTCAGTGTTCAGATTGCCATTAGTAACACTTTAAAAAGCCCCGAAAACAACAAACAAACAAAAATGGGAGGTTTGTTCAAATCAGGATACAAAGTCCAGCCATTACATTTGATTTGTCTCTGAAGCTACAAGTTCCTCTCCTGCCTCCACCCGCTATTATTTACTGAAAAATAGTAAGGTAGCTCTAATGGCACTTGACCAGATTCAGGTTTTTGGTAAAATTACTTCACAGGTTGTATTGTATACTTTCTAATACATAACATCAGGAGATACATAATGCCTGATGGTTTTTCTTTTTGTGCTTTTAGGATTTATCAGTGTGTTCAAGTGTTGTGAGCCTGATTCATCCATTTTAAAGTTCCCTGTAAACTTTCTACCTAAAATAGTTTTATAGTCATTGATGATCACTGCCTCAATCAATTATTTCATTTAGAATGGCTCTATTTTTTTAATTTTGACTCTCTTACCTTCTCTGGCTCTTAACACCCTCATTTGTAAAATGAGGAAAGAAACGTGTAAAATGCCCAATCCAGCATCTAGAACACGGTAGGCTTTTAATCAAAAAAAGTGACAGAAATGACAAACACAAAAACTGCTTAGAATTCATGGGAAAAACATCTACTTTATAGAACATCATCTTTGTGATAATCCATCAATCACATTTTCCTAAAATGCAAAAAGAAAATGCAGGGGCGCCTGGGTGGCTCAGTGGGTTAAGCCTCTGCCTTCAGCTCAGGTCATGATCTCAGGGTCCTGGGATTGAGCCCCGCATCGGGCTCTCTGCTCAGCAGGGAGCTCGCTTCCCCCCACCCCTGCCTGCCTCTCTGCCTCCTTGTGATCTCTATCTGTCAAATAAATAAATAAAATCTTAAAAAAAAAAAAAGAAAATGCATATATTATTAAACCATCCAGCTTATCAATATTCAAATGTGCAAGAACTACTGGCTTTTAAAAACAGTCTCTTTTGTCAGCTATAGGTCTTGGAATGATTAAGATAATGGATGGGCTGGTGGGAGAAGGCATAGGCAGACACACAGGAAAGCAATCAATGTATGTTTGCTTCACTAGTGGCTCCAGCAGGCCATAATGGTTCAAGTCCCAGTATTTCCTTCCTTCATACAGCGTATCTTTTTGATGCAAAGCCGTCAGGGACGGTGGGTATGGTTGAGACCTAACTTTTTGAGGGAAAGAGTCCATCAGGCAGGTGTTCCCCTGGTGGCCCTATCATTTCATACAGGAGAAACAAAAACAAAAACAAAGAAACCTCAAGTGCTTTAACACAAGCAAGCCCTGAAAATGTACCAAATACTTTTAAGGAGTTCCTGTTTCGTTTTGCAAGCATTACATCCCCACCTCAACCCATCCCTAAATCATAAAGCGAGCTTTGCCTTGAGAAAAGAGAGACTTCATTTCAACTTTCTGTCCTATGCCTAAGATAGCCTCACCACATAGTCTTCACATTGTTTAGAAATTTAACAATAAAATTGAATCACAGTCCCTTCTCCATTACATATCACAATGGCTCTGACATCTGTTTCCAGGAAAATCTCTGGCCTTCTATGAACACCTCCTATGAAGTAAGCCCCTACCAGCATGTTATCCTAATAGTATGCCATGTTTTCCTTGCCTCCAACATGCTCCAATTTCCACTGAGGAATGGGGCAAGACTCAAACACTATGCAGAAATGGCCTCATAGGCTCCTAACAACCAAATAATTTGCACGTGGTCCTTGCTAGAGCTTGCCATGCTTAAATGTGCAGCAAGAGCTCTGAGAACCTCATGATTCGCCAGGAATAACCCATGAATGGCTCATGGATTAAAAGAGTTCTTATTCTCCTGCCTTCTAAACTAAATAATGACCTAGAGGAAATGGAAATGTCTGAAACTGTTTACTTAGTAATTTTCTTTTCCCAGAATCAAGGCAGGAGAATTCAGGGCATGTGCTGGACCCCAGTGTGGACTAATCAGAAAGTACCAAAGATCAGTTTTGCACTTGTGGAAAATATAAATAAAATTTTCCTTCCCCAAGTAAAAAAATCCTATGTTCTTCATGGCTTAGCTCAAATATTACCTTCATATGAAATTCCACCTGCTCCCCTTATCCTGATTCAATCATATTAAATGAAGATGCTTTAACATTTATACTTATGGAGCTTATAATCCAGTTCACAAGAGAGAGATTTTACCCAGAATCAGATAATAAGAGAGACACATTTCACAGATGAAGAACAGGCCCAGAAAAGTTACACAATTTGACCCTAATTCATTGAGTGATTACAGTCACGAAAACAGAAATTAAAATGACCATAAATTCAAATTCTGAAACATCTTGGGCTTTAAAAACTATAAAAAATAAATTTGTAAAGGTCTGCTTTTAGTTAGTATACTTCCTAAATACAGCCAAATTGCTTCTTTTGATCAAAAAAGAAAATAATTTTAATTATATTTTTTGGCACTTACCATGTGCTAGACACTAAGACCTCTTATAAGCACTATTTCATTTAATTCTAACCACAATGTTATGTATTTAGCATTATTATTATCTCCATTTTTTGTAGGCAAAAAAACTGAGGCTTAGGGAAATTAATTAATTTGCCTAGGTTTACACAACCATTAAGTGGCAGAGTTAGGAACTGAACCTAGGTAGTCTGGCTTCTGAGTCTAAGCTCCTAAGAACCATATTTTATTTATTTTAGAATGTTGCCCAAACATCAACCTCATTTTCCTAGTTCAGGAAAATCAGAGTAATGTTTGGTATTGCCTCTTAATTTTTTTTTTTAACTAAGACACTGCAAAATCATCCTAATTCAATTTTCATCTTTTGTTTACATATAGTCAGCTACTATGATAATTATTAAACTGATAGAAAATGGAATTTGAGCAAAATTTTATAGAATAAATAAGAATTAATTAGATGAAAGGATGGGGAATGACAGAATAGTGGTAAAGAGTACTCCAGGTGGCAAAAAAGCATATATGCAGAGGTGCTGAGGCAGGAGAAAGAAAAAGGCTCTGCTAAGGCTAGTGGTACTAAGGATGAGAGGAATATGGAATATTCAAAGAACAGAAAAGAAGACTAGCACCTTCTCACTTTCTCATCCAAAATTCTCCACTCAAATGATACCTATTTCAGGAAGTCTTCGCTGATCCCTGATCTCTTTGGAGAATTAAGTGTTTTTTCGTTAGCTCTCATTTTTAAATCAGTGATATCTCTCTTGTAGCACTTGACATCAGTGTAATTAATAGATTGTATATTTGTCTTTTTTTAGATTGTAAACTCCTTGAAAGCAGGGGTTATGTCTTTTTCACCTTTATATTTTCATCTCAGGCACACTACGGGCATACACATGGCATACTACTAAGGCTTAGTAAGTGTTTGTTGATATGTGAATGAATAAATGAACACTAAATTGAATCTTTGATTTACATATCCATATCCATGATTAATAGAGAATTAAGCATGTTTATAAAATTATATTGATAAATTCATAAGTTATATTTATTATAATTATAATTTATTATATATTATATATAATTTATTATATGATTTATTATAAAATTATATTGATAAATTCATAATATTTATTATGTATTATATGATTTATTATAAAATTATATTGATAAATTCATGAAATTTATAAAAATCATAAAAAGCATGCTTGTAAAATTATAAATTATAAAATGATAAAATTCCTGATTTTATGATTAAAATGAAACCGGAGAAGAATTAAATAATTTTACTGGGATGCTGAGCACAGTAACAATAATTTTTACATAATGCTAAAAATAGTAAAGCACCAATATTATTTTCCATAATTCATATTTATACCCCAAATGGATAGCTTTTATGCTTCTGCCAATTCTTAACCCAAAATACAAGATATGAGCAGTTTTATTAGCTAACAATTACTGGATACTTACTGTGTATCAGTGTTCTAATTACTTTCCATGTATTAACTAAATCCTCAAAACAACCCTAAAAGGTTCATTTATTATCCTCTTTGCAGATGAGGAAACTGAGGCTCAGACAACGAAACTTGTCTAAGATCACACAGCCTCTAAGAGGTAGGGTTGGGATTTGAACACAGGTAGTCTGGCTTTAGAGCTTTTAACTACTATAATATATCAATATGACTATGCAGTTTAAATTATATATACAAAACTTTATAAAAGTAATCAGCAAGTACAATACTACAAAGATACACTGATGACAAGTCAGTAAACTCTGATGTTTGCCTGTTTCCTGGGCAATTGTTCAAGGCAACTAAAACTGCAAGTGGTCTGCAATGCTTTCACAGTTGGAATGAAGATGGACTCGTGAACTCATCTGTACAAGACAATGTTTCTGCACAGTAAGTGAATTATCTGCTGAGAGTTCTAAAGGAAAACACTTCTCAGTACAGCCCTCTGACACCACTCAAAGTCTTTGTGTTTCTGAGTGCAAGAAAGGCTCTAGTAAAGCCTGGGCAATTAAAACCACTTTGCTCATTGCTCTTTTGATTCACAAGATCCGTGAGCAGGTGCTAATGCATGAAAATGAATGTAGTTTCAGCCAATGGCAGAGAAAAGGAGAGCTGTGGTTTATAAAAAGAATAAATTTTCTTATAGTCATTTTGAGTATGTATATATAAACTACGTAGCTCCTTTGAATGACAATACTTTCCTCTTGAATAAATTTGGTTTTGTTGAAACTGTATAGTGTAAATTAGACCTTCTCACTTAATTCCTGTCTCCTGGATGCCCATAACAATATATCAGCAGCCACTCTTTCTCCTTTCTGTGATCTAACAAAACGGTAGCCACAAGAAGGCTTAAAACAGTGAAAGTAACATCCTCAAAATAACTACTTTCCTTTCCTGAAAGTCTTATTCAAAAGCTGGATAACTACTGCCAAACCAAGAGCACTGGGATGGCTTTGTGGATACATATTAGGATATAAAGAACTCAGGAATCTGGGTACTTGAGTTCTAATTCCAGTATTCCTCAATTCCTCTTTGCCTCAGTTTCTTATTTATGCAAATGGACATAATAATACTTACATGCCTATCAGACTCATGTGAAAGTAATTTGTAAAGAACACATTTCCCAGAGATATCATTCAATAGCAATCCCAACTGGCCAGGGCCAGGGCCTACATAAGCTCACAAGAAGCAGATGGCACCCACACACTGGGTGAGGGTGCGAGAGACTGCAAAGTGAGGAGCGGTATTGTTATTCAGGAATACAAATGATGATGCCCAGTTACTCTGAGAGCTACTTGGTTTGTTTGTATTAGAGAGGTCAGTCTAAGCTTCTTGGAGCAGCTGAGTAAGCTGGGGGGCCCTTCTTGTGGCCATCTGCTCCCCTCCCAGACTCCTCCAGCAAATCAAGAGGTTTTCCTTGTATTAACCTCTGAAGAGCAGCCACGGGCCCTTCTCAGCACCAGCTTCAGCAGGCAATGGCCTCTGCTCTCCATCTGTGCCAGCAACCACAGTTAAAGAACAATGAGGCTTCCCAAACCCAAGTATTCATTCACTTACAGAGATAACTCTTCTATTACCTATTTTCCAGTACTCTTTTACTTGGATCTCTATAAGGGGATTAGGTATATATTTTAGATGACTGAGTTATTTTTCTTCTGTTATTTTAGAAACAATTTATGTAGAAAAAATAAAATGGCAAGAATCTGTCCGGAAAATTCACTTAAAAATCTAACATGCATAAAATATAATCAATTTAAAAACAGTAATTTCATTTCCCCCCGAACCATTCTCTGGAGTCTAAGACTTAGAGCACAAGTTGTCTTGTACATTGATGGATAACCAATCTATTCAGAACTGCAGATCTGATGCCTGCTCCTCAGTTCAGAGCTTTGAACACAGACTGGGAAAAAAAAAATGCCACACTCCTTAAGCAGTTGTCTGCAGAAACAATGTGCATACATACAAGGTACACATGTTGCCAAAATGGATGTTACAGCCTAACAACTACCACCCGGATTATTTATTTGAACAGACAAAAGGGGAACATGTAATTGTAGGGGCACCTGGTGGCTCGTCATTAGCGTCTGCCTTCAGCTCAGGTCAGGATCCCAGGGTCCTGGGATCGAGCCCTGCACCAGGCTGTCTGCTCAATGGGGAGTCTGCTTCTCCCTCTCCCACTTCCCTTGCTTGTGTTCCCTCTCTCACTGTCTCTCTCTCTGTCAAATAAATAAAATCTTAAAAAAAAAATACCCCACGTAATTGTAAAATGACTTCAGAAAATACCCTATTCCAGTTAGTAGACTACATCAATGGGAGGAAATAAAAACTAAACAATAAACTGTTCTTCAAAGATAAAGGACACACATAGCTATTTTTGATCAACCATGGTATTGTGTGATCAAATGTTAATTTTTAAGAGTCCTCAAAATAGCATTCATTTTAAAACATTAAAATATTATCCAGATACCTTTTTCCTAGAAGAAAAAGATTTCCTGGCTACTTCTCCAAGATTGTGTATACTTTTTTTTTTCTTAGATTTTTATTTATTTATTTGACAGATAGAGATCACAAGTAGGATCTTGGAGGAAGAGAGAGAGAGGAGGAAGCAGGCTCCCTGCTGAGCAGAGAGCCTGATGTGGGGCTCAATCCCAGGAACCGGGGATCATGATCTGAGCCGAAGGCAGAGGCTTTAACCCACTGAGCCACCCAGGCGCCCCAAGACTGTGTATACTGACTCAAGTCAGCAGACTATATTGAAATTATACTTCAATGAGTTAATATATATATTAGTGTCTGTGAACTATGTTATTAGGATTCTGACTAAAACTGTGGCTGGCTCTCTCATTCCAATATCTAAAGAACCCTCATTTAAAGCAAAGTCTAACCTCAAATGGGCTAAAGAAAAATGCTATATTTATGCTTCTGCATAAATATCAAATGAACTGTAATCAAATTCTTATAGCAATCAAAAGACTCATTTTCAGGCGATCTTAATCCTCATCTTTTCTTAACTCCATGACATTTTATTTCCAACATGGCCTTTTTAATATGGAGATAAATGCATATCCCACATAACATTCTTTATTTAAAGGTTTCATACACTAGTAAGAACGCCATTCCTAACATTTACAGCATTTTGGACAAGGCCTCATATTACCCTCTAGCTTTATTCTTTTGTTCCGTCTTGCAACTTGACCTGTGTGGGGCAGCAAGAATGTCAAAACAAATTCAATTAGGACAATGCTTTTCATTTTGTTTGGAAACTGGAGCAAAACCATTTTTTCCACATTCTAGAGTAACCTGATTCCATATAAACACCAATCAAACAGAAGACATTCTCATGATATCTTCAGTCAGGGTTCTAAATGTGTCCACATCATCCCCTGGATCTGAGTAGCAGCTCTTCATAGGAAAAATCTCTAGGGTCAGCAACTCTTCTGAATCAAAATTACATTCTTACTGTACAATTCCATTAATTGGCCAGCAACTCCCTGTGCACACTGTTCTTATATGGCTTTTAACTCCTTTGCTCCTCTAACCCCAAAGGCAGGGGATAAATAGAATATTTCTCCCCTTGTATACTTCCTGTTTAAAAAGACTCCCTGAAAATCTTTAGATTATCTAAACTGAATTATGCATTTATGGATTCTCATGCTGTGTGATATAATTATTTTTCTCTTCTTTAAATTGACTTAAATTTGAGTATAAAACAAAATAGTCATGGGAAGCTTGGGTGGCTCAGTCGGTTAAGCCGCTGCCTTCGGCTCAGGTTATGATCCCAGGGTCCTGGGATCGAGTCCCACATCGGGCACTTTGCTCAGCAGGGAGCCTGCTTCTCTCTCCACCTCTGCCTGCCACTCTGCCTGCTTGTGTGCATGTGCATTCTCTCTCTGATAAATAAATACAATCTTTAAAAAAAAATAGTCATCATCTGAACCAAAGCTCAATTTATTCTGGCCTGGTCTCAGAATTACAGCAGACTAGAACTCAGAATATATTCTGAGTTCTATATATTTCCTTTATATATATATATAAAGGAAAGACAAGCTTCCTTCTGTCAGTCATAAAAAGCAAACTTGCTTTTTGAGTAGCCTATAAGAAAAACAGCTATGAAGCTTTCTCCCATATAATCCAGGTCTAGACTGAGGAGTTCTTCTGTGGTCATGTAGGAATTCTCAAGATCAAGAATGCTGGTGAAGAAGGCTGTTTTTGTAGGTAAGAAAGTGCAGTGTCCTGGAGGGGGAACAGAAATACTCTTACTGGAGAGGTTGCTGAAAGATAAAAATCTACAAAGTCCACATAGATGAGAGCCAAAGAAGTTGCTTTCTTTGTCTCAAAGATCTAAGACATGGGGCACCTGGGTAGCTCAGTCGGTTAAGTGTCTGCCTTTGGCTCAGGTCATGATCCCGGGGTCCTAGAATCAAACCCCACAACAGGCTGTCGGCTGAGCAGGGAGCCGACTTTTCCCTCTCCCTCTGCCTGCCACTCCTGTGCTTGTGCTCTCTCTCTCAAATAAATAAATAAAATCTTAAAAAACAAACAAACAAATCTAGGACCACACAATGGAATCCCAGTCTCTGCACCAAAACATTATCTCAGGTAAAATATTTTTTTTTCTGATGCAAAATTAGAGGGAAAAAGAACAATAATCAGGCTATTATCTAGGGAAATGGTGTTAAAATTTAATGATCAATTGAGAGAATGAACGCTGAAATGGATACACCACAGATCATCAGGGTTACCATATTTTTGATAGTGGCCACAGTGAATCCTTTCTCTCATTTTTTCTACTGTGCCGGAGAAAAAAAGTTATTTTCAACCTCAGAATGAATATAATATCCCAACCGCAATTCTAAGTGATAGAATCACTGACTAATTCATTCATCATACATAATTTAAGCCTTTACTGTGTATTAGATACTAAGCTAAATACCAAGGATACTAAATTGAGAAGGAGCAGTGTCTACTGGGAGAGACAGATAAGTAAACACTGATAGTTGAGGAAATAAATGTTATAACAAAGATTAGCAAGTGGTATTACAGGAGGACAGAGCCAAGAACACCTAGTTCAGGGTGAGTGTCTGCAGGTCAGGAAAGACTTCTGGCAAGTAGTGATATTTGAGTTAAATTTTGAAAGGTGAGTAGGAGGTGAACAAAAAATCTATATTATGTGACATGTAATATGAGGGGTGCTATAGAGGGAGATGAAAACACAGGTGAAACAACCAATCTAAGCCGAAGAAGGAGCCAGGAAAGGGTCTCCAGAAGTAGGGAAAGGAGGCAGAATGTCACAAGCAAAAGCAAGGCCTTGCAGCATGTAGTACTATATGAGACGCAATATAGTATAGTGATTGTATTAGTTTCCTATTGCTACTGTAACAAATTACTACAAATTTGGTGACTTAAAACAACACAAACTTATTATATGACAGTTCCAGAAATTGGAAGTACAAAATGGATCTGGGCTAAAATTAAAGTGCTGGCAAGTCTGCACTCCTTCACGAGGTTCTAAGGGACAATCCATTTCCTTGCTTTATTCAGCTGTTTGTTTTTTTTCAAAGATTTTATTTATTTATTTGAGAGAGAGCACAAGCAGCGGAGAGGGGCAAAGGGGGAGAGAGAAGCAGATTCCCCACTGAGCAGGGAGCCGAACAAGGGGCTAGACATGGGGCTCGATCCCAGGATCCTAAGACCATGACCTGAGCCAAAGGCAGACACTTAACCAACGAGGCCACTCAGGCACCCCTATCCAACTTTAAGTGTTCACCTGTATTCCTTGGCTTGTGGCCCTTTCCCATTTAGCACTAATAATGGCTAAATCTCCAATGTATCAATCTGACACTGAAGCTCTTTTATCTCTCTTTCACTTATAAAGACCCTTGCAGTTGCATTGGGACCATCTGGATAATCCAGGATAATCTTGCTATGTCAAGGTCAGCTGATTAGTACATTCCCACTGCTACATTAATTCTTCCTTGCCATTGTTTTTTTTTTTTTCCTTTAAAAATACATTTATTTATTTATTTCTTACTTACTTACTTACTTACTTGTTGGGGAGAGAAAGCACGCACACAAGCAGTGGGGGAGCAGCAGGCAGACATAGAGAAGAAGGCTCTATGACAAAGAGCAAGGAGCCTGATGTGGGACTCAATCCAAGAACCCTGGAATCATGACCTGAGCCAAGGCAGATGCTTAATTGAATGAGCCACCCGAGCATCCCTCCTCCTTGCCACTGTTAACATAACAAAGTCACAGGTTCCAGGGATCAGTACGTGGACATCTCTGGCTAACACAGTGATTAAGAGTGCACATGCTGGTATCACACTGCTTGTATTCATGTTTACCATCTTGTTTAATAGTTGTGTGACCTTAAGGAAGTAACATAACTTCTCTGTACATCAGTTTCCTTATCTGTAAAATGGGATAATAATAGCTACCTCATTCTGTTGCAGTGAGGAATAAATAGTGTAGTATGTGTGTGAGTGGGTAAAGGGTTAACAAAACTCCTTCCCTTTCTTCATGAGACTCTGGCCTTTTGTTTTTTTGTTCTGTTTTTGTTTCTTTGACTTTGGCCTTTGATTAAATTTTTATTTTTTTAATTTAATTTTTTTTTATTAAATTTTAACTATGTTTCCCTGAAAACCTGATAAAGGTAAAATGTCAACTATATTCTTTTTTTTTTTTAAAGATTTTATTTATTTATTTGAGAGAGAGGCAGTGAGAGAGAGCATGAGAGAGGAGAAAGTCAGAGGAAGAAGCAGACTCCCCGTGGAGTTGGGAGCCTGATGCGGGACTCGATCCCGGGACTCCGGGATCATGACCTGGGCCAAAGGCAGTCGTCCAACCAACTGAGCCACCCAGGCGTCCCTGTCAACTATATTCTTAAGCAGTGTTATGTTAAAAATGACACCTGACTGGTAATGATGGGAAGAAGTGTAAATACCAGGTGTAAGCCAAATCTTCGGGGTGCCCTGAGTGTTGATGACTCTGGCACGACCCTTTTGGGGACCCCCCATACTATGCCTATATAATTGACATAAGAGATATTGACTCCTGTGGGACATAACCCATTAAGTCAGGGCAACTCCTAGACATGTCCAATGTGGATCTCATTTCTTTATACTTGAGAATCACCTAGGGGAATGGCGGCAAAGAGTAGTTCCTGAGCAGCTGCACAGATGACTCTATGAACTGCTACAAGCTCTCACTGAAGAAGAATGCCTGATGTCTTGCTAACAATCTTCGGTTCCTGTTCTGTATATTTCATTTTCTTTTTTTATTGTGTTAAAATACACATAACATAAAATTTACCATCACAATGACTTTTTAAATTAATTTAAAAATTAGCATATGATATATTATTTGCCCCAGGGGTATAGGTCTGACCATCACAGTAATATTTAAGTGTGTAGTCCGGTGGTATTAAACACATTCATATTGTTGTGCAGCCAACACCATCAGCCATCCCCATAACTCATTTCATCTCGTAAAACTGAAAGTCTATGCATATTAAATAATAACTCCCCGTTCTTTCCTCCTCTATTCCCTGGCAACCACATCCTACTTTCTGTTTCTATAATTTTAACTACTCTAAGTACCTCACATAAGTGGGATCATACAATGTTTGTCTTTTTGTCATTGGCTTACTTCACTTAGTGTAATGTCCTCAGGTTTATCCATGTTGTAGTTTATTACAGAAATTCTTTCCTTTTAAAGGCTGAATAATATTCTATTATATATACATATCAGATGCTGCTTATCCATTCATTTATCAGTGGACACTTGGGTTACATCCACGTTTTAGCTTTGTGAATAATGCTGCTATGAACATGGGTATAATTTCTTTGAGAGCCTTTCAGTTCTTTAAGGCACATAATCACAAGTGGAATATCTGGGTCATATGGTCATTTTATTTTTAATTTTTTGAGGAAACTCCTCACTGTTTTTCACAGTGACTGTACCATTTTACATTCCTACAAACAGTGCAGAGGCTTCCAATTTCTCCACATCCTTCTCAACACTTTTTTTCTGGTTTTTTGATTATAGGCATTCTAATAAATATGAGGTGGTTTCTCATTATCATTTTGACATGCATTTCCTTAGTGATTAGTGAGGTTGAGTATCTTTTATGTACTTATTGGACATTTATTTATCTTTTGGGGAGAAATGTCTATTCAAGTCCTAAGCCCATTTTTGAATCAAGCTCTTTGGTTTTGTAGTTGACATGCAGGAGTTCTTTACATATTTTGCATATTAATCTCTTACTAGATTTATGATTTGCAAATATTTTCAACCATTCTATGGGTTAACTTCTTACTCTGTAGATAGTATCTTTGATGTACAAAAATTTTTAGTTTTCATGACATCCAATTTCTTTTGTTACCTCTGCCTTTGGCATCATATCTAAGAAATCACTGTCAAATCCAATGTTATAAAGATTCATCCTGTGCTTTCTTCTAAGAGTTTTATTGTTTTAGGTCTTACATTTAGATTCTTGATTCTTTTGAGATAATTTTTGCATATGGTGTCAGGTAAGGGTCTAATAACTTCATTCTTTTGCATGGGGATATCTAGTTTTCCCAGAACCACCTGTTAAAAAGACTGTCCCTTCCCCATTGTGTGGTCTTGGTACCTTTGTCCAAAATCACTTGGTGGGGGGGAATATATATATATGATATATATATCAATCAATATAATTGATAGATATATATATCATATATATATATATATATATATACATGCATGCAAGGGCCTATTTCTGGGCTTTCTGTTCTGCTCCAACTAGTCTATATGTCTGTCTTTATGCCAGTACCACATGGTTTTGATTACTGTAGTTTTACAGCAGATTTTAAAATGTCCTATTTACTTTTGAATAGACTACTTCAAGTGTGGCCTACTATATAGTCTTGTGAGCCTGAATGTTTAATTGAACCTAAGAAGACACCTTTCCCTGCTGGGTGTGGCAATGTGTTAAGCTCTTAGGAAGGTGTTGTTACACAGTATGTGCTATTCCTATTACATATAAATTGCATACAAGAATGGCTGGCACAATCCTAACATTTGTTGGGAAAATACTGGTATTAGTATCAGTATCACCACCACCTCCACCTCCACCACCACTATGATGGCAGCCTATACAGAGCACTGCAAGTAATCCTGTATGTCTGAAAGGTATAGTATAAAGAAGAGAATGGTAGATATGTGCCTGAAGACGTAGGAAGGCTTGAGATTATAAGGAAACAGATAAAGAGCTCTAATTCTTTTTTTAAAACAAGAAAAAACTATTAACATTATTTTAAATAAGGCAATATCATGATTAGATCTATATCTTAGATCATTCTGATAGGAATGTGGAGAACGGATTGAATGAGAGAGGCTGGAACAGAAGCACAGAGATTAGCTAGGAGGCTGTTAAAGTTATTTACAGGAGAGAAATGATGGTGGCAAGTAGGATAGTTTCAAGTAATTTCAAAGACTGCTTTTTGCTGGACACACACACACACACACACACACACCTCTTAAAGTCTTCTAGGTTCCAGATCTACATTTCCAACTACTTGCTGGACATCTAAGGAAATCACTTAAACTTAACATGTTCCAAACTGAACTCATCAATCTTCCCCTAAAAATGATGCTCCTCCTGATTTCCCAGACCCTAATAAGGAAAACATCCTGGTCATTCAATGTTGAACCTTGCCTCCCATATATGAAGTTTACAAGTTCTCTAAAAATGGTTCTGTAATCTATTTATTCACTCAGCAAAGCAAGCAGTCAAATAACATCTTTGAACTAAGTGCTAATATTGAAGATTATTATAAATCAGCTCTTGACTATTTTATAATCTGAAGAGAAAGAAAGCCATGTAAATAGGTAGTTATGATACGTGATGGGCAAAGAGCTCCTGTGATAGAACTGAGTAAAACTTAAAGAAAAATAGCAGACTTATAGAAAAATAGCAAAGACCCTGGGTGGCTCAGTTGGTTAAGCATCTGCCTTCAGCTCAGGTCATGATCCCAGAGTCCTAGGTATTGGGCTCCAACCCCCATCGGGCTCCTTGCTCAGCAGGAAGCCTGCTTCTCCCTCTCCTCCCCCTGCCCCCGCCCTGGCCCTGGCTGCTCATGCTGTCTCTCGCCATCTCTCTCTCTTAAATAAATAAAATCTTTAAGAAATAATAATATAAAAATCAAGTAAAATATTAAAGAAAAATAACAAAGAGAATGGCAAATACAATTTGCATGCTATGTCCTATTTCATTCTTACCCCTGCTTTTTAGTTCAGGATCTCATTCCTACAATGGTCTATAAGCTAGTCTGTTTTCACCAAACTAACCAACACTCAGGCACAAGTAGAAGTAGCTAGGGTATAATGAAGAATACATTACACTTTAAATATATAAAAAATAAAAATATATAAATCTGGGTCCTGACACTCATTAGCTGGGTTATCTTAGGCAAGCCCAAATCAGAGAGCTAGTCTTTACATCACACCATCATCCTCTTTAATGATATTAATCTGTTTACTTGTATTCTATCTTTTGTATCTATTTACTGGATTACAATGAGGCTTAAATAGAGTGAAAGTGTAATATCTTCCTGACCTTTCTGTTGGGGAGAAAACCCAACCAAAGAGGTAAAAGATCTGTACTCTGAAAACTATAAAATGCTTATGAAAGAAATTCAGGAAGACCCAAAGAAATGGAAGAACATTCCATGTTCATGGATTGGAAGAACAAATATTGTCAATACTATAGTACCCAAATACTGTTAATACTATACTACCCAAAGCATTCTACAGATTTAATAGAATCCCTATCAAAATGACACCAGCATTTTTCACAAAGCTGATACAAACAATTCTAAAATTTGTATGGAACCAGAAAAGACCCCAAATAGCCAAAGTAGTGTTGAAAAAGAAAACTAAAGCTGGAAACATCACAATTCCAGACTTCTAGCTGTATTACGAAGCTGTAATCATCAAGACAGTATAGTACTGGCATAAGAACCATAAGAACTTCTTTACCTCAGCCACAGCAACTTCTTATTAGACCTGTCTCCAGAGGCAAGGGAAACAAAAGCAAAAATGAACTATTGGGACTTAATCAAGATAAAAAGCTTCTGCATAGCAAAGTAAGCAATCAACAAAACTAAAATAGGAGACTGACAGAATGGGAGAAGGTATTTGCAAATGATATATCAGATAAAGGGCTAGTATACAAAATCTATAAAGAACTTATCGAACTCAAGGTCCAAAAAATAAATAACCCAGTTAAGAAATTGGCACAAGACATGAGCAGACATTTCTCCAAAGACATACAAATGGCTGAGACACATGAAAAAATGCTCAACATACTCATCAGGGAAATACAAATCAAAACTACAAAGATACCACTTCACACCTGTCAGAATGGCTAAAATTAAAAACACAGAATAAATGAATACATAAATAAAATTAACAACACAAAATAACAGATGTTGGTGAGGATGCAGAGAAAGGGGGCTGTTGGTGGGAATGCAAGCTGGTGCAACCACTCTGGAAAACAGTATGGAGGTTCTTCAGAAAGTTAAAAAGAAACTACCTTATGACCCAGGAAATGGCACGACTAGGTATTTACAGAAAGGATACAAAAATACTGATTCAAAGGGGCACATACACCCCGATGTTTATAGCAGCAATGTCCACAATAGCCAAACTATGGAAAGAGCCCAGATGTCTATCAACGGATGAATGCGTAAAGAAGATGTGATATCTGTATATCTATATATCTATATATATATTGATATAATGGAATACTATACAGCCATCAAAAATCCCCAAAATCGTGCCATTTGCAACTATGTGGATGGAACTGGAGGGTATCAGGCTAAGCGAAGTAAGTCAGAGAAAGAAATACCATATGATTTCACTCTTATGTGGAATTTCAGAAACAAAACTGATGAACATATGGGAAGGGAAGGAAAAATTAATTGGATAAAAACAGAAAAAAAGACAAACCATAAGAGACTCTTAACTACAGACCACAAACTGAGGGCTGCTGGAGGGGAAGTTGGTAGGGGGATATGGTAATGGAGTGATGGGCAATAAGGAGGGCACTTGATGGAATGAGCACTGGATGTTAAATGCAATTGATGAGGGTGCAAGAAGCCTGCTTCTCTCTCTCCTACTCGCCCTGCTTGTATTCCCTCTTGCTGTCTCTCTCTCTGTGTCAAATAAATAAAATCTTAAAAAAAAAAAAAAAAGCAACTGATGAAACACTACATTTGACCCCAAAATTAATAGTATGCTATGTGTTAACTAACTTGAATTTAAATAAAACCAAAAAAATTTGGGCACCTGGGTGGCTCAGTTGGTTAAGCATCTGCCTTTGGCTCAGGTCATGATCCTAGGGTCCTGGGATCAAGTCCCGCATCAGGCTCCTTGCTTGTCAGGGAGCCTGCTTCTCCCTCTGCCTGCTTCTCCCCCTGCTTGTGCTCTCTCTCTTTCTGTGTCAAATAAATAAATAAAATCTTAAAAAAAAAAACACCAAAAAAATTTAAAATAATAAAAAAATTTTAAAACCCATCCAGACCAATTTTTTAAATGAGGGAAAAAAAAACTGAACATACTTTGCAAAGGAAGATATATAACTGATTAATGAACACGTGAAAAAGCGTTCAACAACTTTCATCACTATAGAAATGTAAGTAAAACCAAAATGAGATACCATTATATATGTACTGAAACGGCTAAAATTAAAAAGAACAATACCGGGACGTCTGGGTGGCTCACTTGGTTAAGCGGCTGCCTTCGGCTCAGGTCATGATCCCAGCATCCTGGGATCGAGTCCCACATCGGGCTCCTTGTTCGGCAGGGAGCCTGCTTCTCCCTCTGCCTCTGCCTGCCACTCTGTCTGCCTGTGCTCGCTCGCTCTCTCTCCCTCTCTGACAAATAAATAAATTTAAAAAAAATTTTTAAAAAATTGTCTCTCTCTGACAAATAAATAAATTAAAAAAAAAAAAGAACAATACCACCAAATGTTGGCCAAAAAGTGGAGCAACCAGAACTTTCATATACTGCTAGTGAGAATCCCATAAATAAGTTGATGAATTCCAAAATCATACAATCATTTACATATAGGTACACTTTGACACAAAAATGCCATCCCTACATATTTAGCTGAGAGAAATGAAAAAAAAAAAAAAAAAAGCCCACACAAAGTCTTACAAAGAATATTTATAGCAGATGTTGTCACAATAGCAAAAAAATGGAAAAACTCAAGTATTACTCAAAGAAGAGTGGACAAAGTGTGGTATATTCATATAATGAAATACTACTTATGCATTAAAAAGGAATGAACTAATGGACGAATTCCATTTAGAGGCATCTTTGAGCTCACCGAGTAGACACCATGAGCAAAGCTCAACCTCCCAAGTTGAAAAATTTATGGACAAGAAATTATCATTGAAATGAAATGGTGGCAGACATGTCCAAGGAATACTGTGGGGGTTCGATCTATTTATGAATCTTGTGATAGATGAATGTGTGGAGACAGCAACTTGTGAGCAATAGAACAATACTGGAATGGTGATAATATGAGGAAATAGTATCATGTTAGAAGCCTTGAAATGAGTATAAACAATGGGCATGATCATCAGAAGAAATCAACTGCTTCCACATGTCCCCTCTCCATAGTACCTGTTTTACTACAAATATAAAAATCAGGTCGTGTGCATTTTCATATTGAACTTTTTTGTTAAATAACCTTTTATAATAGTCCAAAAAATTGTCCAAAAATAGTCCAAAAAAAAGGGAATGAACTAATAATAGTACTAATAATACAATGACTCTCATAACCATAATGCCCAGCACAGATATATACTATATATAATCTCACTTATATGATATTCTCCAACAGGAAAACTACTCTAAGGTGGAAAATATTAAAAGAGTGGTTACCTCTTGCAGGTTGGGGATTGCCACAAGAAGCTGCCTGAAATAAATTTTTGGAGAAAATGCTCTATATCATGTATTTGTGGATTATGCTACAGTATTACAACAGTATTAGAGTATTACAATATTTAGCAACATAGGTGAACGTCATAAATGTAAGGTTGAATAAATCAGATAAAAAGTATACTTAATTCGTGATTATATTTATATGAAGTTAAGAAACATGCAACTTTAAGTTATAGTATTTAGAGATATATACTTAAGTGAAACAAGAAAGAAAAGCAAGAATTTGATTACCATCAAGTCAGGGCAGTGGTTATATTTGCAAGGAGGACAGACACAGTGATTGTGATGCAGCATGAATACGTATTAAAGGGTGTTGGCATTAGTCTATTTCTTGTTCTGGAGGTGGTTAAGTGAGTGGTTTGCTTTGTAATAAAACACTGAGTTATACAAAATAAAGCCATGGTAAAATAGCACGTTTTAACTAAAAAGTGGATAGAAGCTAATTTTCCAGGTTTCTCTATTATAATTTTATTTTCAATTTGTAAAATTGCAAATTACTTATTTACAAGAAGTCTAGTATTGCTAAATTCAATCAGCATTTCTCAGTCCTTATCTTACACACAATTAACAACTCCTGCATCCTTGATACTATCTTCATTGGCTTCCAGGACAACACACAGTCTTGGTTTTCATTTTATCTTACTGGACTCCCCTTTTTTAGTTTTCTTTGTTGGCTCCTCTTCCTATTCCCATTTCTCAAGCTCAGAATGCCCTAGGGCTCAGTCTTTGATCCTTTTCTCTACTACTTAACTCCCTTTGTTATTTCAACCAGTGCCTTTGCTTTAAATAACATCTTTATGCCAATGAACCTCAAATTTAGATCTCAGGTAAAGATCTCTCTTCCAAAAACCAGACTCACACATCCAACTCCCTTGGTGGTCTTGATAAATATCTCAAACTTAACAAGCCCAAAACCTGTTTCACCTGTAGGCTTCCCCATCTCATCCTTTCAGTTGCTCTGACCCAAAACCATGCAATCATCCTTGATTCCATATCCTATATCCAATCCATCAGGAAATTATACTTGCCCTACTTATAAAATACTTTCAAAACAATTTCTCAACATTTCCACTATTTCAACTCTGGTCCAAGCGTGGATTATTTCACTAACTTCCTAACAGATGTACCTGTTCTCTTTCTACTTCTTCTTCTATCTATTCTCCACACAGCAGTCAGAGTGAGCTTTTAAAAATCTGTCGGATCCTGACACTCCTCTACTCAATAATTCCAGTGGTTTCCCATTTCATTCAAAGGTGAGAGTCTTACAATGGCCTAAACAGACTATGAATTGGCTCCCACTTACTTCCCTGACTTCTTCTTCTTATTACTCTGTCCCTTACAGTGTTTGATGCTCTTCAGGTATACCAGGCACAGTCCAACCTTAGAGCTTCTGGTCTAGCTGTTCCTTCCAAATATCTGTTTGGTACATCCTTCCAGCCTTTAAATTAGTCTCAGTAGATCTTGGTAAGGTCTACCCAGATCACCCCATTAAATACTGAAACTGTTCTATCTCCCTGCTGCCATTCCTGCATTCTAAATTCCTTCAAACCCTATTCTTTCATTCCCTTTTTCAATAGCACTTTTTAACACATTATGTAATGTATTCGATTATTATGTTTATCATTGCTTTCTTTTGCTACAGTAAAAGCTCAGCGATCTTTGCTTTGTTCATTGATGTATCTCATGTGCCTAGAATGCTTGGCATTCAGTTAGTACTTATGAAATGTAAAATGATTATTATTGTTTACGTTAGGCTCATGGCACCCTTATCACTAATATCATCAGCCAAAAGTACATGCATTTGATTGAATCCTGAATCAATCATCCTAGTGAAGAGGTCGAGTATTGAGTCAGCCAGGCCTCTCATGTACCTTCATGTGGAGCTAAGAAGAGTGGTCAAACCTACCTGAATCACATGACGTGATTTCCTCACAAGAACAAAGGACAGCATTTCCAAAAGAGGTAAGGGAAAGTATGCTGGACAGGCAAAACAGCACAACTGGAGGGAAGTATAGAGTAGTAGTTAAGGGTGATTAAGGGACAGACTCTGGAATAAGGAAGCCTAAATTGTATTTAATGCATGCTGCTTGCTAGCTGTGAGACCCTAAGCAATTTATGCTTCTGTTGCTTCAGTTTCTTCACTTGTAAAACAGAAATAAGTAATAATTATCTCATAGAGTTGTAATAAGTATTAAAACAGTTTTAATGCATATAAAAACACTTAAAGGAGGGCCTGGCATATAGTAAGCATTATAGAAATGTTAGCTATTGTTGTTGTTTCTGTTATTATTATTAATTGAGGCAAAGTATTCCTCATTATAGCAATTGTATCACAGCGCTTAACGCTTGGTGAGACACAACAAAGAATAAGAACTGCAGGGTGGCTTGCTTCACTCATCTTTTTTTTTTTTTTTTTAAAGAATTTATTTACTTATTTGACAGAGAGAGAGATCACAAGTAGGCAGAGAGAGGAGGAAGCAGGCTCCCTGCTCAGCAGAGAGCCCGAAGTGGGGCTCGATTCCAGGACCCCAGGATCATGACCTGAGCTGAAGGCAGAGGCTTAACCCACTGAACCACTCAGGTGTCCCTTAAATTCATCATCTTATCAAGGTGCTTTGCTTATCAAGGTACTTAATCATCTATACATCCACTAAGTGCTTATGCTGTGCCTGGCACTTGGCCAGTTTAGCCTTTAAGGAGGGCACAGTCTACTGTGGGGAAATAAAAGCAATCAAGAGTTATAGGTGCTACTTTAGCACCTATAGGTGCTATTTATTTTCCATTCTTCCTACAATCTCTCATCTTTTTATTCTAAAACCCAAATTAATACTAAGCCCTTAAAAGTCAGAGATGTCTTCTACTTTACATCAGTATTAAGCATTCTCTAAAACATTTAAGTAGCCTCTATACCCAATGTGGGGCTTGAACTCATGACCCCCAAATCTCATGACTGACTAAGCCAGCCAGGCACCCCAAGCATTCTCTAAATTTTTAATAATCATCATAATTCAAAGCCTAGTGGCAGCTCTTGACCCTGAGCCTTAATGCTATAGTACAATGAAGCATCTCATTTCTGTGGCAGCAGATGACTAGTTGGCCAATTCCGTTTTTGGCTTCTGATCAATTGCTACACTTTTTATTTACTTTAACTTGTCTTCTACATAAGCTGTGGAACGTACCAGGATCAACTCTGAGGTACAAGGAGAGGACTAGGGGTCTTGAAATTGTATGATGATGGATAAACCTCATAATATTTCACTCAGACACTCATGGATCACTATGTCACCATTTGAAATGTCAGACTAAATGAATGAAATAGTTGATTACCTTTTATTTGATTACTTTTAAAAAGATCCCTGTCATTGGAAATAATGAAGAAAATATGACCACCTATTTTATTCATTTTAATCATCCATTTACATGCAAGATCCCATGAAAGTATTAAAAATATAGTATTGAGTAAGGTATAATCCCTAACATTGATCTTGGTATCTAATAGTTGAAGGGGATACAACTGTAAAGATTTTTGAATCATATGATAAGGTTCATTTTTTCATTCATTCATTCATTCATTCATTTAAATTACATTATTGACTGCCTAATCTGTGCCAGGCACCATGGGAATATAACTGTAAAGAAGACAGAAACAACTTCTACTCTTAGAGCATAAAAATTAGTAGTAGCAGTGATGCTGATGGAGTTGGTAGAGACAACCTCCAAGATTTCTTCTAAATATGGGGTTCTTTTCTTTCTCCACAAATCAAGATGTGATATATAACATGTCAAGCTGGAGACTAAACTGATGGCTGTGATCCACAACTACAGGTTGGGAAGAGGTTAGGAAGTATATAGAAAAGGAAAGGTGGGGGAAGGCAAAGCAGAAATAAAAGAAGGGGACTAATATAATAAACATTTGCAAAGTTATTTTTCTTTTCATCTTATAAATAAAATACTTGAGGGGCACCTGGATGGCTCAGTGGGTTAAAGCCTCTGCCTTCGGCTCAGGTCATGATCCCAGGGTCCTGGGATCAAGCCCTGCATCAGGCTCTCTGCTCATCGGGGAGATTGCTTCCTGCCCCCCTCTCTCTGCCTGCCCCTCTGCCTACTTGTGATCTCTGTCTGTCAAATAAATAAAATCTTAAAAAAAAAAAAAGAAATCTTCACATTTAAAAATAAATAAATAAATAAAATACTTGAAGTTTATAGAGATTAAAGAACTTTCCTGGGGTCTTTACTAACTTTACAGTTAGTAAAGAGCAGAGCCAGAATGTGAACTTAGCAGTCTAGCACTCTTTCTTCTTCATCTTGTAGATACAAAAGAAAAAAATATTCAAGTAAAGGGGGAAAGAAGGACATTAGGGAAAGCAGGCTAGAGGGAGCTCTGGATGATAGATGGCCATTTAGAAGTAGAATGAAACTCAAGCTCTTGTTAAAGAACTGACCATCAAATAGATTCTACTCTGGGTCTCAATTAAGGCAGCTTTATTCTTGTTCAGCCAAATTTACTCTACCTTAAGACCAGCCTCAATTTAGCTTCCTCCTATCTGTGACCAAAATTTACTAATCTTTCCCCACCTTAGCTAACAATTTCTTTAAATAGGATTAAAAAAAAAATCAGAATACTTAGTTTAAGAAAATCAATGACCATATCCAAGTTCCCCAAATAGGCTGTTTTGCTAAAAACCATTACTAAGAGTTTCAAGAATGTGGTGCTTGTCAAAAATGCATATTTCTAAGCTCCATGCCACATACAGTCTCTTGGCCAATGGCCTATAATCTGCATTTTAAATAAGCCTATCAGGTGGTTCTAATACAAAGTAAAATATACCAAACACTGGGACTAAAGGAATGGTTATAAAACCATGTTATCATCTGATTGATCCAGTATTTTCTCAGGAAGCCACATATCTTAATAGGACAGCACGTCCTTATAATAGGGATAAAATGGAGCACTTGATAAGGTAAAAAAAAAAAATAGTAAGAGCTCCCTTATATTGAGTGCCCTTCAAGTGGACACCTTTTATATTTTTTTTACAACAACCTCATGAAAACTAATGTCATTTTTCACATTAATAACTTGAGGCTCAGAGAAGTTAACTCTTTTAAAAAAGATTTTATTTATTTATTTGACACAGAGAGAGTGCACACAAGCAGAGGGAGTAGCAGAGGGAGAAGCAGGCTCCCCGCTGTGCAGGGAGCCCAATGTGGGGCTTGTTCTCAGGACCCTGGGATCACAACCTGAGCCAAAGGCATATGCCCAACTGACTGAGCCACCCAGGTGCCCTGAGAAGTTAACTCCTTAATTTCACTTAGGAAGTGACTTTCCTACATAATTCATTAGTAGTAGAGCTTGGGTCAAACCTGAAGCAACTTTTCAAAATTCTGCAAAGGTACCTCTTCTTTCAGAGCCCTGGAAACCATAACCCTGTGATTTCCCCACAACCCTGTGCCTCTAACCAAACATACAACAGATATAGTGGGAAGGAACAATAGAAAAGATGAGAGGGGTAATAGCTAGAAAGCACAATTTTTTTAAAGATTTTGTTTATTTATTTGATAGACAGAGATCACAAGTAGGCAGAGAGGCAGGCAGAGAGAGAGAGGGGGAAGCAGGTTCCCTGCTCAGCAGAGAGCCCGATGCAGGGCTCGATCCCAGGACCCTGGGATCATGACCTGGGCCAAAGGCAGAGGCTTTAACCCACTGAGCCACCCAGATGCCCCTAGAAAGCACAATTATTAAAATTTTAAGATTTCAGAGGAAAAGTTGAGATATGGATATGGAAGTGGGTGGCTAAAATGGAATGAATTAGAGGTGAAAGTAGGTGGTGTCTAAAACATTAAAGAAGAGAAAGGATGGTGACGAATGTCACAGTAGGCAAAACAATGCTCCCCTCCCACAATGTCCATCTCTTAATCCCTGAAACCTGTGAATATGCCTTACATGGTACTCTCTTGGAAATGGGGAGATTATCCAGGTGGGCCCAATGGAATCACAAAGGTCCTTCAAAGTTAAAGAGTGTAACAGAAGAGAATAAAGAGGGCATGTGACTATGGAAGAATGGTCATAGTGGTGCAATGCTGCTGGTTCCAACGACGGAGGAGGTAAGCTGTGAGGCAAGGAATATCAGCAGCCTCTATGAGCTGAACAAGGTAAGAACAGAGATTCTCCCCTGTTGATGTATTGATTTTAGCCAATGAGACCTCTGTGTGATTTATTATTATTATTCTTATGTTCAATTAGCCAGCATATAGTACCCTCATTAGTTTTTGATGTAGGGATCACTGATTCATTAGTTACGTATAACATCTAGTGCTCATCACCCCATTACCCTATCTGCCCACCCCCTGCCCTTCTGTAGCCCTCAATTTGGTTCCTAGAGTCCAGAGTCTCTCATGGTTTGTGTCCCTTTCTGATTTCTTCCCATTCAATTTTCCCTCTCTTCCCCTGTGGTCCTCCACACTACTAATGTTCCACATGAGTGAAACTACATGATAACTGTCTTTCTCTGCTTGACTTATTTCACTTAAAATAATGCCTTCCAGCTCCATCCACGTTGATGCAAATGGTGGGTATGCATTCTTTCTGATGGCTGAGTAATATTCCACCATATATATGAATGACATCTTCTTTATCCATTCTTCTTTATAAAAGGACAACTTGGCTCCTTCAGTCTCATAAAATTCTCTCTTTATCAGTGCTTTTTGACATTTTAATTACTATATTTCTTGGTGTGGACCTCCTTCAGTTGATTTTGTTAGGGGTTCTCTCTGAGTTCTGGATCTGGATTTCTATTTTCTTCCCCAGATTTGGGAAGTTTTCAGCTATTATTTCTTCAAATACATTTTCTGCCCCCTTTTCTCTTTCTTCTCCTTCTGAGATCCCTATAATGTGAGTGTTATTATGCTTCATGGTGTCACTAAGAGGGGATCTGGAGCTCAGGCCTGGTTGGAAGGGGTGTGTCCACAGGAGAACTCAGGGGTGGGGCATGCTACTAGTAAGTTGGGCTGGTTCCTGCAGGTGCCTATGTGGGTCAAGGCTGGGGGGCTGGAGAGGGAAGTGGTGAGTTCCAGCTCTTCTGTTCCTGGAGAACTTGCCCCAAAATTCCTGCCCCTCCAGCGCACACTCTGCAAATCCCCCTTATGTATATCCAAGGCTTTTTTCAAACTCCTGTTTCTATGCTATATTGCCATGCGCTGCTGAGCTGACTCTTTAAGGGCAGGGACTCTGTTCTGGTCCTCCCTGCTCTCCCATGAGCCTATTTTTAAAGTTCTAGGTCTTAAGCCCCACTGACTATAAGAACTTTTGAAATTCAACCCCTCTGGTTTTCAAAAACAAATGTTACAGAGATTCATCTTCCCCATGCAGAATGCCTGGTGTGAGAGTCTGTTTTTCTCCCCTCTCTGTGCCTGCAGTGGCTCTCCTTCCTGCTACAGTCCCACAGGTCCATTTAGTTCCCTACCCTGTTTCCACCCTTCCTACCCTCTTTGATGTGGCCTCTTCTCTACATTTAGCTGTGGAGAGTTTGTTCTTCAGTCCTTGGGTCATTTTCTCGGTTATTTACACTGATGAAACTGTTATTTAGTTATATCTGTGGGATGAAGTGAGCTTAGGGTCCTCTTACTCCACTATCCTCCCTAGAACTCAGTCTTATGGTAGTTCTATTTTTAATTCTTTGAGGATCCAGCCTCCATACTGTTTTCCACAGTGCCTGTACCAATTTATATCCCCACCAACAGTGCACAAGAGCTCCTTTTCTCCACATCTTTACCAACACTTTTTTCTTGTTTTTTTGCTAATAGCCTTTTTTTTTTTTTTTTCTGAGACAGACAGCATGCACAAGTCAGGGGTTGAGGGGCCAGAGGGAGAGAGAGAAAGAGAGAGAGAGAAAGAGAGAATCTTAAACAGGCTCCGTGTCCAGCATGGGTCTCATGACCCTGAGATGGTGACCTGACTCAAAACCAGGACTCAGACACCTAACTGAGACACCCAGGTGCCCCTTTATTTTTTATCAAGAAAAGATGTTGGATTTTGTTAAGTGCTTTATTTGCATCATTAAATTTTGTTGCTATGAATTACCTTTATTAATTTTTGACTGTTAAACTTGCATTCCTGAGTGAGAAAAGTCTCACTTGGTTGTGAATCATTATCCTTCTCATATATTGCTGGGTTTGTTAAAATACTGTTTATAATTTTTGTGTCTTTGGTTATGGGGGATGGTGGTCTATAGTTTTCTTTTCTTATGATGCTCTGGTTTTGATGGCAGTGTAATGCTGGCTTCACAAAATGCACTGGAATGTATTCCTTTTCAAATTTTTGGAAGTGTTTGTGTAGAGTTAGTATTCTTTCTTCCTTAAATGTTTTCTGAAATTCACCAGTGAAGCCATCTGAGCCTGGTATTTTTTAGTAGAATGATTTTTTTTTAAAGATTTTTATTTATTTATTTGACAGACCGAGATCACAAGTAGGCAGAGAGGCAGGCAGAGAGAGAGAAGAGGAAGCAGGCTCCCTGCCGAGCAGAGAGCCCGATGCAGGGCTTGATCCCAGGACCCTGAGATCATGACCTGAGCCGAAGGCAGAGGCTTTAACCTACTGAGCCACCCAGGTCCCCCAGTAGAATGATTTTTAACTACAAATTCAATTTCTTTATTATGGCTTCTTTAGCACTTACCACCTTCTATATTCTTGCTTATTTTATCTAACCCCAGTAGAACATGTGTTCCAGGAGTATAAAGTTGTTTTCTCATTTTTTTTTTTTTTTAAAGAAAATCTGTTTTGTTCTTGGCTGTATTGTTAGCACTTAGTGTTTGGCAGCATGGCATACAGCAAGTGCTCAATATACGGATGAATTAAATTATAAATGGGTACAATATGTGACACATTATCGTGTTTTCTAATGCGTTTCAAATGCTCGTGCATTCCCATATGAAATGTCATCTCATAAATTATTCCTTTTTGTTTTACACATTAGGATATATTTATTTTTTTTTAGACATTCTATATTGAGCAGGTTATGAGATTCTATGAAATTCATTATAGGAGAGTAAAGGGAACCTTATAAAAATTTGTTTAAAAGGGGCATATTAGATCTGATAGATTGAGAATAAATGACTTCAGTCATATCAGTTAGTGAGAGAAGTATACAAGGGGCAGTAGGTCATTGCTCTGGAAGTCCTCTGAAAGAGTTGCTGTTCCTGGAATTCTAAAAATATCCATCTACAAATATCTTCAGGTACTCTAGGACAGGAAAAGTTGAGAGGAAGAAGTAATAACGACCACCAGTACCTTAAAGATATGTTATAGGGTATCCAAGAGAATTCAAACCTTGTTTTTGGGAGGTCAGTCAAGTCAAGGGTGGTGTTAATTATGGAAAAGTTTCACATCAACAGTGGAGAAATAATCAAAAGCCACTATACATCCTTAAAAGTAAGGATACAAATGGAGTGTTGGCGCTCCAGGACTGGGATTTCCCTTGATTGGCATCAACTACACTCCCTCGATACACAGGAAAAGACTCAATTAAAAGCCTGTTTCTCTATGCTATCTTGGTTGCAATGAGGAGAAAGCCCAGAATCAAGAAAGTTCAGAGGATCAGAAGAAGGAAATTTTATAATGATATAAAGAATCAATACAATAGGAAGATAAAAAAAATTAGAACTGTAGATGCACCTAATAACAGTACTCCAAAGTATATGAAGCCAGAGCTGAATGAACTAAAAAGATAAAGGCAAATTAACAATTAATTTAGAGTTAAGAGTTAGAGATTTCTATGCTCTTTTATCAATAACTGATAGAACAAGAATGTATATAAAGTTCTGCTCTCTTTTCAACTGACAGCTTGTTTGTATTCCATGTCTTCCTTTTTGTAGCCAAACATATTAATCCTATATCATTGTGTTCAATGAACTTCTCTATACCATAGCAATGAGTTTTATTTCTTCCATGACTTAGAAAATTAAAAATAAGGAACTAGTTTCAATTGCTCAGATTTTTCTCCAAGAGCACACAGAAGATATAATTAGCACCTGGCACTTGAGCTATTCTTATGGTAATCAGGTTTTTCTTTAAATTCATGTATTGTTGACATACAATGTGATATTAATTTTAAGTGTAAAACATAATAATTCAACAATTATACATATTTTACTATGCACATCATAAGTATAGTTGCTATCTGTCACTATATGTTATTACAATATTATTAACTATATTCCCTATGCTATATTTTTCATCCCCCTGACTTATTTATTTCATAACCTGAATTTTGTACCTTTTAATCCCATTCACCTTATTTTGCCTTTCCTCCCACCTGTTCCCCTCTGGCAACTACCAGTTTGTTCTCTGTAGCTATAAGTCTGTTTCTATTTTTTGTTTGTTCATTTGTTTTGTTTTTTAGATTCTACATATAAGTGAAATCATATGGTATTTGTCTTTTTCCGTCTGACTTATTTCTTTTTGCATAATATCTTCCAGGTCCAGCCATGTTGTTGTAAATGGCAAGATTTCATTCTTTTTTATGGTTGAGTAATGTTCCATTTAATTTATTTATATATATAAAAATATATAGATAGATAGATATAGATACACACACACACACATACACACACACATTTTCTTTATCCATTCATCTATCTGTGGATACTTAGGTCTTCCTTAACTTTCTTAATTTCCATAACTTGGCTATTATAATTAATGTTACAATAAACATAAGGGTGCATATACTTTTTTGAATGAGTGTATTAGTGTTTTGTTTTCTTTGGGTAAATAGCCAGTAGCAGAATTACTGAATTGTATTGTATTTCAATTTTTAATTTTTTGAGAAACTTCCATATTATTTTCTATAGTGGCTATATCAATTTACATTACCACCAACAGAGAACAAGAGTTCCTCTTTCTCCACATCCTTCCCAACCTTGTTATTTCTTGTCCTTTTGATAACAGCCATTCTGGCAGGCGTAAGGTGGTATCACATTGTGGTTTTGATTTGCATTTCCCTGATGATAAGGGATGTTGAACATCTTCCCATGTGTCTGCTGGCTATCCGTATGTCTTCTCTGGAAAAATGTCTACTCAGATCCTTTGTCCATTTTTAAATCAGATTGAGTTTTTGTTTGTTTTTGCTATTGAGTTGTATGAATTCTTTATATATTTTGGATATTAACCATTATCTGATATATGATTTGCAAATATTTTCTCCCATTTAGTAAGCTGCTTTTTCATTTTGTTGATGGTTTCTTTTGCTATCCAGAGACTTTTTAGTTTGATAGTAGTCCCACTTACTTTTATTTGCTTTTGTTGCCTCTGCTTTTGATGTCAAATCCAAAAAATTATCACCAAGACTGATGTCAAAATCTTACCACCTATGTTTTCTTCAAGGAGTTCATGTTCATGTCTTTAATATACTTTGAGTTAATTTTTTGTATGGTGTCAGATAGTGGTCTAAGTGGTCAAGTTAGGAAAATATGGTTATCTTTTTGGTATCCTTCTGCTCCCCTTAAACACAGACTAGCTCATTGTTATCTTTGTGCCTTTGATCATACTAAAATAATCACTGTCTTCCTCTGTCTATCCATTTTGACAAGTTCAAATTTCATTAATTCTAAGGTATCTTGTTTGATGATATCAAATTATATTGATTTCTCCCTCTACTAACTTGTCTGACATGTATTATCTATATTATACAATTGACAAATTACATTCTTTCTTATTTATTAATCATATTCACACCTGGCAGTAATGAGGCAGCTCCCTTCCTACCACTGCCACAGCAGTGTCAGAAGAAGCCTGCTACAACAAGACTTCAATAAAATGTAAAGTCTTAAAATATAACATTTCAAATGTCCATGTTTCAACTGAAAATTACTCATACCAAGAACCAAGAAATCCTCAATTTGAATGAAAAAAGTCAACCATTACACACCAACACCAAAATAAATATTAAACTTATTTGACAATCTTAACAAATACCCTTGAAGCAAATTTATAAAATAAAAACTCTCAGGAAAGAAATAGAAGACACAGAGTAGAATTGAACAGAAATTTTTGAACTAGAAAATACAAAACTGAAATAAAATCAATTAATGGACTTAACAGCAGAATAAAGGGGACAGAGAAAACAACCAGTAAACTTGAAGACAGAATAACAGAAATCACCCAACCTGTCAAAGACAAATCAAAACAAAATAAACCCCAACACACCAAACAGCCTCAGGGAACTGCTGGACTGTAACAAAAAGTCTAACATCACTGGGGCCCCATAGGGAGAGAGAAAAGGCTAAGGCCTGAAGAAATTATGTCTGAAAATGTCCTAAATTTGGCAAAAGACATAAACCTATATTCAAGAAGCTGAACAAACTCCAAACAACAATATACCCTAAAAAATCCACAAGATACCTCAAAGTTCTAAAAAACAAAAAGCAAAAAACACTTAAAAGAAGCAAGAAAAACAACACATTATTTATAGGGGGAAACAATTCAAATAATAGATTTATCATCAGAAATCATGAAGGTCAACCCCTGGGGATAAAAATATGTTTATAAAAAATAAAAATTAAAAAAAAAAAAGAAATCATGAAGGTCAGAAGAAAGTGGCACATTTTCCCATTGTTGGAGAAAACTTATTCTATTTTTTTTCTATTTGTTCTATTATTAAACCTAGACTCCTATATTCAGTAAAAATATCCTTCAGTAATGAAGGAGAAATCAGGACATTGTCCGATGAAGCAAAACCAAAAGAAATCTGTTGCCTACATACTTACTTATAAAGAATACCTAAAGGAAGTTCTCTAAATAGAAAAAAAATGACAACAGGAGGAATCTTGGAACACTAAGAAGAAGGCAGTAAGCAAAAATATGGGTAAGCAAAAGACTTTCCTTCTTCTGTTGAATTTTCTAAATTATGTCTGCTGCTTAAAGAAAAAAAATTATGGGGTACCTGGGTGATTCAGTTCATTAAGTGTCTGCCTTTGGCTCAGGTCATGATTTCAACATCCTGGGATCAAGCCCCACAACAGGCTTTCTGCTTAGCAGGGAGCTGCTTCTCCCTCTCACTCTTCCTCTGTGCTCTGTCTCTATCTCTTAAATAAGCAAAATCTTTAAAAAAGAAAGAAAGAAATTATAACACTGATGTGCTTCTACATGTATAGGGGGAATAGTTAAGACAATTTGTAATATAAATGGGGAAAGTAAGAAATGTAAAGAAAAGTAAGGTTTTCCCATTTCTTTCTTTCTTTTTAAGATTTTATTTATTTATTTATTATTATTTATTTAACAGAGAGACAGGGATAGAACACAAGTAGACAAAGCAGCAGGCAGAGGTAGAGGGAGAAGTAGGCTCTCCGCTGAGCAGGGAGCCTGATGTTGAGGCTCCATCCCAGGACACTGGGATCAAAACCTGAGCTGAAGGCAGATGCCCAACCAACTGAGCCACCCTGGTGCCCCAGTTTCCACATTTCACTTGAAGTGATAAAATGTCAACATCAGTAAACTATGAAAAGTTTTTACTTATAATACAAAACCTAGAGCAATTACTATTAAACTACACAAAGAGAGAAACTCAAAAACACTATAAAAACTGAATTCTAAAAAATGTTCAATGCTCAGAAAAACATAAATAAAAAACAGTAAGAAAAAACAAAAGACAAAAATAAAATGAAAGGATGAAGTCATAACATACCAATAATTACATTAAATATAAACTATCTAAATATATTAATTAAAAGACAGAAATAGGTAGTATTTTTTTTTTAAAACATGACCCAAGTATACCCTTGTGGCTTGATCTCACAACCCTGAAATCATGACCTGAGCCAAAACCAAGAATCAGATGCTCAACCAACGGAGGCACCCAGGCGCCCCTGGAAAAGTCCTGTAAAAGAATCTCACTTACAACAAGAAAGTTGACTGTAAAAGGATGGAAAAACATATACCATGCAAATGCTAATCAAAAGAAAGCAGGAGTAGCTATATTAGTATCAGATAGACTTCATAACCAAGAAAATTATCAGAACCAAAGAGCAATATCATCTAATGATAAAGGGGTAAATCCATCCATAACACATAGCAATCCTTAATTTGAATGAACCAAACAACCTAATGTAATATATTAAAGCAATCCCTGACTGAGCAGAAAGAACAAACAGACAAATCCACAATTACAGTCAACACCCCTATCGCAGGAACTGATAGAACAAAGAATAAGAAAATAAACAAGAATCTATAAAAATAGTAACACCATCAATCAACAGAATGTAATCAATGTAAAATACCCAAAGAAAGCAGAATAAACTTTTGTTTCAAGTGCCCATGAAACATATGCCAAAAGAGACCCTATCTAGGCCATCAAGCAAATTTAAAATAATTGCAACAGTGTACTCTATTACTGCAATGAAATAAATAGCTGGAAAGCAAATAGAAAGATAATAGGAAAATCACCAAACAATACTAAACAACATATTTCTAAACAATCTGTGAGTAAAGAAGGAAATCTCAAGGGAAAATTATAAATACACCAAACTTAATAAAAATGAAAATACAACAGGGACGCCTGAGGGCCTCAGTCGGTTGAGCATCTGACTCTAGGTTTTGGCTCAGGTCATGATTTCAGAGTTGTGAGATCAAGCCCCAAGTTGGGCTCTGTGCTGGGTATGGGTGTGCTTAAGACTCTCTCCCTCTGCCCCAACTGTTCTCTCACTATCTCTCTGTCTAAAATAAATAAATAAAATACTTTAAAACTGCTTCTCCCTCTGCCTCTGCCTGCCACTCTGTCTGTCTGTGCTCGCTCTCTCTCTCCCTCTCTCTCTGACAAATAAATAAATTAAAAAAAAAAAGCTAAAAAAAAAAAGCTATAATTAAAAAAAAAACAGGAATCAATGAAACTGAAAACAGAAAAACAATAAAGGAAAATCAATGAAATAAAAATGTGATTCTGAAAAGATCAATAAAATTGACAACTCTCCAGCAAGACTGACAACAAAAAAACAGAGAAGACACAATATCAATATGAAAATGGAAATGGGATATTACACAAAACCTGCAAACAACAAAAGGATAGTAAGGGAATACTATGAAAAACTCTATACATGGGACACTTGTGTGGCTCAGTCGTTAAGCGTCTACCTTCAGCTCGGGTCATGATCCCAGGGTCCTGGGATCAAACCCCACATTGCGCTCCCTCCTCAGTGGGAAACTTGCCTCTCCCTCTCCCACTCTCCCTGCTTGTATTCCCTCTCTTGCTGTCTCCCTCTCTCTCTCTGGCAAATAAATAAAATTTTAAAATCTTAAAAAAGAAAAAAAAGGAAAGAAAAACTCTATACATAATATTGACAAGATGGATGACATAAACCAATTCCATATTACCATTATATGAAAGACAGTAACAAAAAAGGAAACTAAAGATCATTATCCCTTATAAATATGATACAAAAATGCTTAACAAAACATGAGCACACAGATTTTGGCAATATATGGTAAGAGTTATACACCATGAACAAGTAGAGCTCATTCCAGGAATGCAAAACTGATTCAGTATCTGAAAACAATTCAGTATTTGAAAATCAATCAGTATAATCCACCATATAACAGGCTAAAAAACAATCACAATCCTCAATTGATATAGAAAGTGCATTTGGCAAAATTCAACATACATTCATGATAAAAACTCTTATAAAAAAGGTAGGAATAAAGGAGAACCTCTTCAATGTAATAATCAACCGAAAACCTACAGCTAGCATCACACTTAAAGGGGACAGACTGAATGCTTTCCCCTAAGACAGGGAACAATGCAAGATGTCAGCGTTCACAACTCTTATTCTATAAAGTAATGATACTAAGTAAGTTCACATACTACACCTGATAAGCATACAAAAATCAACTGTATTTCTATACACTAGCAATGAACAATTAGAAGCCAAAACTTAAAACACAATACTACTTGTAATCACACACACACAAAAAAACACACTTAGGTGTAAATCTAATAAAACATACGCAGGACTTGTATGCTGAACACTACAAAACACTAATGAAAGAAAACATAGAAGATCTAAATAAATGGAGATCCCATTATTCATGGATTGGAAGATACAGCAGAGTAAAGATGTCAATTCTCCCCAAGTGCAATTAATGCAACTCCTATCAAAATCCCAGCAAGATTTTCTAAAGAGAGAGAGAGATCAAAGAAACAAAACAAAAAAACCTCAAACAAAAAAAACCAGACTCTTAACTACAGAGAACTGATGGTTACCAGACTATTGGGTGGAAAGGGCGGTTAGGTGGGGAAGAGTTGGGTGAAATAGGTGAAGGTTAAGAGTACATATATCATGATGTGCACCAAGTCATATATAGAATTGTTGAAACACTTGAAACTAATTTAACGCTGTATGTTAACTATACTGGAACTAAAATTAAAATCACAGCAAGATGTTTTATGGTTACTGACAAGATTATTCTAAACTTTATATGTAAAGAAAAGGAACTAGAGGGCTAAAACAATTTTTTTTTGAGAAGGATAAATTGGGAGGGGTGCCTGGGCAGCAAAGTCAGTTAAGCGTCCAACTCCTGGTTTCGGCTCAGGTTATGATCTCAGGGTTGTGAGATCAAGCCCCATGTCTTTCTCCATGCTCAGTGAGGAATCTGCTTCAGTTTCTCTCGCCCTCTGTTCCCCCCAACAATGTGCACAGGTGTACACTCCCTCTGTCAAATAAATGTTTTTTTTTTAAAGGATAAATTGGGAGGAAACAGTCTGCCCTCTTTTAAGAATTATATAGCTGTAGTAATCAAGACTGTGTGTTATTGGAGGGATAGACACAAAAATCATTGGAAAAGAACAGAGAACCCAAACATAGACCTATGCAAATATGCCCAGATGATATTTGTTTTAAAGTTCATCGTTTAGGATTCACTCTAAATTTGACAAACACATAATATCATGTATCTACCATCACAGCATCATAAAGAGTCATTTCACTGCCATAAATATCCCCTGTGCTCTAGTAATTCTCCCTTCCCAGCACCACCATTCCCAAACCCCTAGCAACCACTAGTATCTTTTACTGTCTCTATCAGCGTTGCCTTTTCCAAAATGTCATATACTTGGAACCATACAGTTTAAGCTTTTCCAGACTGGCTTTTTACTTAATGATGACCATTTTAAGGTTCCTCCAGGTCTTTCCATCCTTCAAAACTTCATTTCATTTTTATAATAAATAGTATTCTGTTGTATGGATGTACCACAGTTTATTTAACCACTCGCCTTCTGAAGTACATTTTGTTTGGTTCCAAAATTTGGCAACTATGGGGGAGAAATAAACCTGCTATAAACATTCCCATGCTAGTTTTTATGTGGAAGTTTTCAACTCATTAAATACCTAGAAGCACAACTGCTGGATTGTATAGTAAAATTGTGTTTTGCATTGTAAACAAAAACAAGACAAAAACAAAAAAATACTTCCCAGATTATCTTCCAAAGTGGTTAGAAGTGCATGCCCAGTAAGCATGAATGAGAGCTCTTGTTGCTTCACAAACTTGTCAGCATTTGGTGTTGTCAGAGTTCTGGATTTTAGCCATTCTAACAGGTGTGTAGTGGAATCTAACTGTTACTAAAATTTGCAATTCCCTAATGGCATAAGATGTTGAACATGCTTTCATATGATTATTTGCCATCTGTATATCTTCTTTAACACGGTGTCCAGATCTTTTGTCCTAAAATTTAAATTCAATTAGCCAACATATAGTACATGATTAGTTCTGGAGTAAAGTAAGTCTTTTGCCCATTTTTTAATTGGGTTACTGTTTTCTTAATTTTGACTTTTAAGACTTCTTTGTATTTTGGGGGTGATAGTCCCTTATCAGATATACCTTTTGTAAATATTTTCTTCAAGTATGTGGCTTGTCTTTTCATTCTCTTAAAACTGTCTTTCACAGAATGATTGATTTAAACAAAGGAGGTCCACCATACCTATTTTTTTTTTAAAGATTTTATTTATTTGTGAGAGAGGGAGAGAGAGAGAGAGAGAGAGTGAGCACGAGCACAGGCAGAGTGGCAGGCAGAGGCAGAGGGAGAAGCAGGCTTCCTGCCGAGCAAGGAGCCGGATGTGGGACTCGATCCCAGGACACTGGGATCATGACCTGAGCCGAAGGCAGCTCTTAACCAACTGAGCCACCCAGGTGCCCCCACCATACCTATTTTTTTTGTTGTTCATAGATTAGGCTTTTGGTGTTCTATCTAAAAAGTCATTGCCACACCCAAGTTCACCTAGATTTTCTACTCTGTAGCTTCTAGAAGTTTTATAGTTCTGCATTTTACCATTATCCATTTTGAGTTAATTTTTGCGGAGGGTGTAACATCGAAGTCTGTACCCATTTCCTACATCAGAATATCCAGTTTTTCCAGCACCACTTGTTGAAAATATTGTTCTTTCTTCATTGAATTGCCTTTGCTCCTTTGTCACAGATCAGAAGAGTATATTTGTTTAAGTTTACTTTTAAGCTATCTATTCTGTTCCATTAATCTGTTTTGTTTTGTTTTTTTTTGCCAATACCAATATTGGCAAAATAGCTTTATAATACATCTTAAAGTCAGGTAGTGTCAGTCCTCTGACATTGTTTTTCCTCAAGAAGATTTCTGGATCTACTGCCTTTCCATATAAATGTTAAAAATAGTTTGTCAATATCCACAAAGTAATTGCTGGGTTTTGATTCTGATTATACTGAATCTAGATCAAGATGGGAAGAATAACATCTTAATAATATTGAGTATTCCTATCCATGAACATGAAATATCTCTCCATTTATTTAGTTCTTCTTTGATTTCCTTCATCAGAATTTGGTAATTTTCCTCATATAGATCTTGTATATATTTTGTAATTCTTGTGCCTGTTTGTAGGCCTGCCTGTCTTTCCTTCCTTCCCTTCCCCTTCCCCCCTCCTTTTATTGCATTTAATACAGTGTTGTGTTTTCGTGTCAAATCCAATTGTTCATTTCAAGATTATAGGAAAGCAACTTTTTTTTTTAAGAATTTATTTATTTATTTGACAGAGAGAGACATAGCGAGAGAGGGAACACAAGCAGGGTGAATGGGAGGGGAGAAGCAGACTTCCTGCTGAGCAGGGAGCCCGATGTAGGGCTCGATCCCAGGACCCTGGGATCATGACCTGAGCCGAAGGCAGAGGCTTTAACCCACCGAGCCACCCAGGTGCCCCCTGACTCTTTCCTTATTTGACTATAGATGATATACAATGTTACATTAATTTCAGGTACGGAACTCAGTAATTTGACAGGTTTAAACATTATTCTATGTTCACCACAAGCATAACTATCATATGTCCCAATATATTGTTATTACAATACCATTGATTGTATTCCTTATGGTCTGCTTTTTATTCCTTTGACTTACTCATTCCACAACTGGAGAACTGTATCTCCCTTGCCCCTTCACCCATTTTGCCGACCCCACCCACCTACCTCCTGTCTGGCAGCCATCAGTTTGTTCTATATATTTATAGGTCGAATTCTTCTTTCTGTTTGTTCATTCATTATTTTTTTTTAGATTCCATTTGAGCAAAATCATATGATATTTGTCTTTCCTGGTCTGACTTATTTCACGTAGCATTCTAGGTCCATTCATGTTGTCCCAAATAGCACAATGTTATCCTTTTTATGACTGCATATATTACATTATATGTATGTACCACATTTTCTTTATCCATTTGTCTATTGATGGACACTTAGGCTGATTCCATGTATTAGCTAATGTAAATCCATATATCTTTTTGAGATAGAGTCTTCATTTTCTTTGGGTAAATTCCCAAGAGTTGAATTACTGGATCATTTGGTATTTCTATGTTTAATTTTTTTGAGGTACCTCTATATTGTTTTCCACAGTGGCTGTACCAATTTACATTGCAACCAACAGTGCATGAGGGTTCCTTTTCCTCTACATCCTTGACAACACTTGTAGCTTCTTGTCTTTTTAATTTTAGCCATTCTGACAAGTGTGAGGTAATAGCTCATTGTGGTTTTGATTTGTATTTCCCTGATGATTAGTGGTGCTCAGCATCTTTTCATATGCCTGTTGGCCATCTGTCTGTCTTCTTTGAAAAAATGTCTATTCAGGTCCTGTACCCACTTTTCAGATTGTCTGTTTTTTCAGTGTTGAGTTGTACAAGTTCTTTGCATATTTTGGATATTAATCTATTATTGGAAATATCACCTGCAAATATCTTCTGCCATTCAGTAGGTAGTCTTTTTGTTTTGCTGACGGTTTCCTTTGCTGCGCAAAAGCTTTTTATTTTGTAGTCCCAATAGTTTACTTTTGCTTTTGTTTCCCTTGTTTTAGGAGACATATCTAGAAAAATGTTGCTATGGCTAATGTCAGGGAAATTACTCCTTGTGCTCTCTTCTAGGATTTTTATGCTTCAGTATTTAATCCATTTTACATTTAGGTATTTAACCCATTTTGAGTTTATTTTTGTATATGGTAAATACTAAATTATTTTGTTACAAAAATGCAAAAGCAAGTTAATGGAGGAAATAATACCTTAAGTTTTTATTTTAATCACCCATTGCTTATTTCAATAAGTGCACTCGTTAATCCTCACCACATATTTCATCCATCTGCCCACCAACCTCCCTCTGGTAACCATCACTTTGTTCTCTATAATTAAGAGTCTGGGGGCGCCTAGGTGGCTCAGTGGGTTAAACTTCTGTCTTCGGCTCAGGTCATGATCTCAGGGTCCTGGGATCAAGCTGCATATCAGGATCTTTGGTCAGCAGGGGACATGCTTCCCCCTCCCCCCGCCTGCTTCTCTGCCTACTTGCGATCTCTGTCTGTCAAATTAATTAATTAATTTTTTAAGAAGTCTGTGTTTTGGTTGATCACTCTATCTTTTTTTTTTTTAAGATATTATTTATTTATTTGACAGAAAAAGAGACAGGGAGAGAGGGAACACAAGAAGGAGGAGTGGGAGAGGGAAAAACAGGCCTCCCACTGAGTAGGGTGCCCAATGTGCAGCATGATCCCAGAATCCTGGGATCATGACCTGAGTCGAAGACAGAGGCTTAACAACTAAGCCACACAGGCGCCCCATCTTTCCTTTTTTTTAAACATGATTTTTCAAAATATTAGTTTCAGGTGTAGATTTTTTTTTTAAGATCTTATTTATTTGTCAGAGAGAGAGAGGGCACAAGCAGGAGGAGTGACAGGCAAGCTCCCTACTGAGCAAGCAGCCTGATGCAGAACTCCATCCCAGGACCCTGGGATTATGACCTGAGCCAAAGGCAGATGCTTAATTGATTGAGCCATCCAGGCGGCCCTCAGATGTAGATTTTAGTGAATCATCACCTACATACAGCACCCAGTGCTCATCACAACGGGTGCCCTTCTTAATACCCACCACCCATTTAACCTATCCCCTGACACGCACCTCTACTGCAGCAACCTATAGTTAAGAGTCTATTTTATGGTCTGCCTCTCTTCCCCCCACCATGTTCAATTTCATATCTTAAATTCCACATGAGTGAAATCATGCATTATTTATCTTTCTCTGACTTATTTTGCTTAGCATAATACTCTCTAGCTCCATCCACATCATTGCCAATGGCAAATATCCTTTTTAAAATTGTTTTCAAAATTTTATTTATTTACTTGAGAGAGAACAATCAGAGAGGAGAGGGAGAAGCAGGCTCCCCACTGAGCAGGGAGCCCAATGTGGGACTCGATCCCAGGATCCTGGGATCCTGACCCGAGCTGAAGGCAGACGCTTAACTAACTGAGCCACCCAGTCAAATATCCATTTTTTAATGGCAGAATAATATTCCTGTGTGTGTACACACACACACACACATACATACACCACTTCTTCTTTATCCGTTAATCATTGATTGGATAATTGAGTCACTTCTATATCTTTGCTATTAGAAATAATGTCACTATAAACATAGGGATACATGTATCCCTTTGAATTTGTATTTTTATATTCTTTGAGTAAATACCCAGTGGTTTGATTACTAGATTGTAGGGTAGTTCCATTTTTAACATTTTGGGGAACCCCCCCATACTGTTTTCGACTGTGGCTACACCAGCTTGCATTTCCACCAACACCACACAAGCATTCGTTTTCTCCATATCCTCATCAACACTTTGTTCTTCTGTTTTTTATTTTAGTCATTCTGACAGTTGTGAGGTTATACAGATTTCATTTGTATTTCCCTCATAATGAGTGATGTGGAGGAATTTTTCATGTGTCTGTTGGCCACGTTATTATCTTTTTTGGAGAAATATCTGTTCAATTTTATATAAGTAGGCTCCATGCCCAGCATGGATTCCAATGCTAGGCTTGAACTCACGATCTTGAGATCAAGACCTGAGCTGAGATCAGGAGTGGGATACAACTGACTGAACCACCCAGGCGCCCCTCTTCTGTCCTTTTATTGGATTATTTCTTTCTTAGATGTTGAGTTTTGTAAGTTCTTTATATATTTTGGATACTTACCCTATATCAGATATGTCTTTTGCAAATATCTCTTCCCATTCCATAGGCTGCCTTTTAGTTTTATTGTTTCCTTTGCTGTACAGAAGCTTTTTATTTTGATGTAGTCCCAATAGTTTATTTTTGCTTTTGTTTCCCTTTCCTCAGGAAATAAATCTAGAAAAGTGTTACTATGGTCTATGTCAGAGAAATTAGTGTCAGTGCTCTTTTCTAAGATTTTTGTGGATTCAGGTATCACATTTAGGTCTCAAATCCAATTTGAATTTATTTTTGTTAATGGTGTAAGAAAGTGCTCTAGTTTCATTCTTTTTTTTTTTTTTTAAGATTTTATTTATTTACTTGTCAGAGAGAGACAGCGAGAGAGCGAGCACAGGCAGAGTGGCAGGCAGAGGCAGAGGGAGAAGCAGACTCCCTGTTGAGCAAGGAGCCTGATGTGGGACTCGATCCCAGGATGCTGGGATCATGACCTGAGCCGAAGGCAGCTGCTTAACCAACTGAGCCACCCAGGCGTCCCTCTAGTTTCATTCTTTTGCATGTTGCTATCCAGTTATCCCAACATCATTTGTGGAAAAGAATGCCTTTTTCCCATTGTATATTATTTCTGCGTTATCAAAGATTCATTGGGTGTATTAGTCTCCCTTTATTTCCAGGTTTTCTATTCTGTTGGTCTATGTGTCTATTTTTGTACTAGTACCATGCCGTTTCGATTACTACAGCTTTATAATATAACTTGAAGTCTGAAATTCTGATGCCTCCAGCTTTGCTTTTCTTTTTCAAGATTACTTTGGCTATTCATGATCTTTTGTGGTTCCATACAAATTTTAGGACTGTTTGTTCTAGTTCTGTGAAAAATGCTGGTGGTATTTTGATAGGGATTGCATTAAATGTATGATTGCTTTGGGAAGTATAGACATTTTTAAAAAATTTGTTCTTCTAATCCATGAGCATGGAATGTCCTTCCATTTCTTTGTGTGATCTTCACTTTCTTTCGTAAGTGCTCTACAGTTTTCAGAGTATAGGTCTTTCACCTCTTTGGTTAGGTTTGTTCCTTGGTATCTTATTATTTTTGGTGCAATTGTAAATGGGATTGTTTTCTTAATTTCTCTTTCTCTGCTTCCTTATTGGTGTACACAAATGCAATAAATTTCTGTACACTGATTTGGTATCCTGCAACTCTACTGAATCTGTTTATCAGTTCCAGAAGTTTTGGCTGTGGTGGGGGGTGAGTCTTTCAGATTTCCTATGTAGAAGAGTATCATGTCATCTGCAAATGGTGAATATTTCACCTCCCTTTTACTGATTTGGATGCCTCTTCTCTCTTTCTATTGTCTGATTGCTATAGCTAGAACTTCCAGTATGATGTTGAATAGAAATGGTGAGAGTAAACATCCCTGTCTCTCAACCTGTCTCAAACCTGAGAGAGAAAGGCTCTCAGGTTTCCCCACTGAGGGTGACATTAGCTATGGGTTTTCCATATAGTGAGTTATCTATTATGCTGAGGTATGTTCCCTCTAAACCTACTCAGTTGAGGGCATCATCATGAATGGATGTTGTACTCTGTCATGTGCATTTTCTGCATCTACTGAAAAGATCATGGTTTCTATCCTTTCTCTTGTTGATGTGATGTATCACATTGATTGATTTGTGAATACTAAATCACCTTTGCAACCCTGGAGGAAATCCCACTGGATTGTGGGGAATGATGCTTTTAACGCATTGTTGGATTTTGTCTGCTAGTATTTTGTTGAGGATTTTTGCATCTATGTTCATTAAGGATATTGCCCTGTAGTTATTTTGTGTCTTTTTTTCTTTAAAGATTTTATTTATTTATTTATTTATTTATTTGGCACACACAGAGAGAGAGAGAGAGATCACAAATAGGCAGAGAGGCAGGCAGAGAGAGGGGGGAAGCAGGCTCCCTGCTGAGCAGAGAGCCCGATGTGGGGCTCGATCCCAGGACCCTGAGATCATGACCTGAGCTGAAGGCAGAGGTTTAACCCACTGAGCCACCTAGGCACCCCGCTGTCTCATGGTGTCTTTAACAGGTTTTGATACCAGGATAATGCTGGCCTCACAGAATAAACTTGGAAGTTTTCCTTCCTTCTATTTTTTGGAAAAGTTTGAGAAGAAAAGGCATTAGCTCTTCTTTAAAATTTTTTTGTTGTCCTTTGAAAAGATTTTATTTATTTATTTAGAGAGAGAGAAAGAAAAAGAGAGAGCACTCATGAGTGAGGGGGAGGGGCAGAAGGAGAAGCTGAGGAAACCCGATGTGGGGCTTGATCCTAGAACCCTGGGATCATGACCTGAGCTGAAGGCAGAGGCTTAACTGACTAAGCCACCCAGGTGCCCCTTAAATATTTGATAGAATCTGCTTGTGGAACCATCTGGTCCTGGACTTTGGTTTGTTGGGAGTTTCTGGATTACTGATTCAATTTCTTTGCTTGTAATCAGCCTGTTAAATTTTCTATTTCTTCCTGTTTCACTTTCATTAGATTATATGTTTCTGGAATTTATCATTTCTTCTAGGTTGCCCTATTTGTTGGCATGTCTTTTTTCATGATACTCTCTTATAATTTTATTTCCATGGTGTTTGTTGTTATTTCTCCTCTCTCATTTCTGCTCTTATTTATTTGGGCCCTTTCTTTTTATCTTGATTAAGTCTGGCTAGAGGTTTGTCAATTTTATTGATTTCTTTCAAAGCTCCTGGTTTCATTGATCTCTTCTATTGGTTTTTAGTGTCTATATCACTTATTTCTGCTCTAATCTTTACTATTTCCTTTCTTCAGCTCCTTTTAAGTTTCATTTGTTATTCTCTTTTTAGCTCCTTTTGATGCAAGGCTAGGCTCTTTATTTGAGGTTTTTCTTGCTTCTTGAGGTAGGCCTGTATTGCTATAAACTTCCCTCTAAGAACTGCTTTTGCTGCGTCCCAAAGGTTTTGAACTGTTGTGTTTTCATTTTCATTTGTTTCCATGTACTTTTTAATTTCTTCTTTTACTTCCTGGTTGACTTATTCATTGTTCAGCAGCACGTTACTTGTGGTCTTTCCAAATTTTTTCTTGTAGTTGACTTGTAGTTTCATAACACTGTGGTGAGAAAAGATGCATGGTATGACTTCGATCCTTTTGAATTTGCTGAAGCTAGTTTTGTGGCCTAATAGGTGATCTATTGTGGAGGAAGTTCCAGGTGTACTTGAAAAGAATGTGTATTCTGCTGTTTGGGGCTGGAATGTTCTGAGTATTCTGTCAAATCCATCTGGTTCACGGTGTCATTCAAAGTCATTGTTTCCATGTTGATTTTCTGTCTAAATGATCTGTCCATTGGTGTAAATAGGGTGTTAAAGTCTGCCACTGGTATGGTATTATTATTGATTAGCTCCTTTATGTTTTTTCTTAACTGTTTTGCATATATGAGTGCTCCCATGTTGGGCCCATAAATATTTATAACTGTTATATATTCTTTTTTTTAAAGATTTTATTTATTTGACAGACAGAGATCATAAGTAGGTGGAGAGGCAGGCAGAGAGAGGGGGGGAAGCAGGCTCCCCACTGAGCAGAGAGCCAGGATGCGGGGCTCGATCCCAGGACCCTGAGATCATGACCTGAGCCGAAGGCAGAGGCTTTAACCCACTGAGCCACCCAGGTGCCCCGTAACTGTTATATATTCTTGTTGGATTGTCCCCTTTATTATGATAGTGTCCTTCTTGACTCTTGTTACAGTCTCTGCTTTAAAGTCTATGTTGTCCAATAGAAGTATTGCCACTCTGGCTTTCTTTTGACATCCATTTGCATGACAGATGTTTCTCCACTCCTCACTCTCAATCTGCAGATGTTTTTAGGTCTAAAATGAGCCTCTTGTAGGCAGTGTATAGATGGGTCTTGTTTTTTTGTTTTTCGTTTTTTTCCATCCATTCTGTCACCTTCTATCTTTTGATTGGAGCCTTTAGTCCATTTACATTCAGAGTAATTACTGATTGGGGTGCCTGGGCGGCTCAGTAGGTTAAGCGTCTGACTCTTGATCTCAGCTCAGATCTTGATCTTGGGGTTTGAGTTTGGGCCCTCTACTAGGCTCCATGTTAGGCCTGGAGCCTACTTAAAAAAATAAAGATAGGTACTGATAGGTATTAATAGGTATTGATAGATAGGTATTTATTGCTATTTTGTTATTTTCTTTGTCGTTGGTCTGAAAATTTTCTCCAATCCTTTCTTGTCTCTTTCATGGTTTGTTGGGTTTTCATCAGTGGCATATTTGAATCTCTTTCTCTTTATTCTTTCCATATTTCTTAGTGGTTTTTGATAAATGTTACCATACAGTTTGTATATAACCTCTTCTGCATATAGCAGTCTATACTAAATTGAGTCATTTAAGTTTGAACCCATTCTTTACTTCTCTCCTCCCCACGTTTTAGTTATATATTTTCCTTTTCTTTTTTGAGTTCCTTGACTGATTCTTTTTTACAGAAATACTCATTTTTACTTCTTTTGTGTTTCCTGCCTTCATACTTTCATTTGTGGTGTTTCCTTTCCAGTTAAAGGCTTCACTTTAATATTTCTTGCAGGGCTGCTTTAGAGGTCATGAACTCCTTTAGTTTTGTCAAGGAAACTCTTTATCTCTCCTTCTATTCTGAATGACAGCCTTGCTGGATAGGGTATTCTTGGCTGGAGGTTTTTCCCGTTCAACACTTTGAGTATACCATGCCTCCTTTCTGGTTTGTGAAGATTCTGCTAAAAAATCTGCTGATAGCTTTATGGGGTTTCCTTTGTATGTAACTGTCTTCTTTTATTTTGCTGCTCTTTAAATTTTTTATCACTATATTCTGCCAATTTAATTACAATATGTCTTGATGTGGATGTTCTTTTGTTGGTTTTGATGGGAGTTCTCTGTGCTTCCTGTATCCGGATATCTGTTTCCTCCCCATGTTAGTCAAGTTTTCAGCTATCATTTCTTCAAATAAATTTGCTACCTCCTTTTCTCTCTCTTCTACTTCTGGGACTCCTATAATATGAATGTGTTTATGTTTGATGGATTCACTGAGTTCCCTAAGTATATTCTTGTTTTGCATAATTCTTTTTCTTTTTCTCCTTTGTTCAGCTTGATTACTTTCCCTACTCTGTCTTTTAGGTCACTAATTCATTCCTCTGTTTCTTCCAGCCTGCTGTTCATTCTATCAAGCATTCTGCTCATCGTGGTTATTGAGTCCTTTGTCTCCGCTGTTATTCCTTATCTCTCTGTTAAGGGTGTCATTGATGTCCCCCACTCTGTTCTCAAGTCCAGTGAGTATCATTATGATCATTGCTTTAAATTGTCCATCACGTATGTTACTTATATCTGTTTTACTCAGATCCCTGTCCAGGGCCTTGTCCTGTTCCTTCATTTGGGATAAATTTCTCTGTCTTTTCATTTTGTCTAAGTTGCTGTGCTTGTTTCTCTGTGTTAGAAAAGTCAGCTACATCTTCTGTTCTCAAGGGTAACAGCCTTATGAAGGAGAGATCCTGTAGTCCCCTGCAGTGTAGTGACCAAAAAGAGGTCCCCTGGGCCTGGTGCTTCTGGGAGTGTCTCCAGAGTGTGTTACATGTGCTCTGCTATTGTGTCCTGGTCACTTTATCCTTCAGTCCAGTTATCTGCAGAGGCTCTCTTTGCCTGTTGTGGGCTGTGTTTGGTTCCTGGCCTGGATTTGGCACATTTTAACTAGGTGTGCTCTGGTCTGCTTGTTGAGACCTGTCCCTGCTACCACTAGAATGGAGGCCTTATGAACTCCAGGGTTGGGAGACGCCATGTTGGCAGGGGTTTGAGCCAGTCTTCTGGGGGAGGGGGCACACTGCACTGGGACTGAAGCAAGAGTGACTGGGAAGGGCTGCTCTTCCAGAGAGTAGGGAGGTAGGACTTGGTGTAAATAAGTTAAGTAGGGAGTGCTGATGCTGCATTGGTTTCCACAGGTGGCTCTGTGTTTCTGCTAAAGGGTGGGAGAAGGAAATGGCCACTTCCTTTTGTTCCCAGAGGTTTCTCTCTGTGAACATTGCTTCTCTGGGACAAATTCTAAGATGAACCACTAACCTCCCCACTGTGGGCCCCAGTGGCTCTTCAGATTGCTATTTCCATGTTGTATGTCTGTGAGCTATTTGCCCTACCTTTTCTCCAAGAGTAGCCCCAGTGTCCTCTGAGCTTTCCTGAAGCCAAGCACACTGACCTTTAACATTCTAAGCCCTGCTGGTTGCAAGAACTCATGAAATTTGGACCCTTTCACTTTCCAAGCCAGTTATTATGGGGATTTGTTTTCCCTGTGTGCTTCCCTGCATGCCAATTTGTCTTTCACCCTTCTCCATGATTGTGGCTTCCTCCTCAACACAGCACCCAGGATCTGCTTCTCTCCAAAGCCACCTCTCTGCACCTCCTACCTTCCTCAATGTGGCCTCTTCTCTACTTTTAGTTGTAGAGTTTCATCTTGCACTCTTCAGATATATTTTTGCAGTATTTAGCATGATCTGATAGTTATGTAGTTGTATTCATGGGACAAGGCAAACCTAGAGTCCTACTCACCATCATCTTCCCCTCCTCATCAGAAAGCACATCTTTTTAACAAATGATACAAGTGGACATCCATTGGCAAAAGATAGTAATAATGATAAACTTTGAGTTAAACCTCATGTCTTAGATAAATATTAACTTAAAATGGGTCATGGACTTAAATGTAAAATGTAAAACTATACAACTTTTAGAAAAAATATATTAGAATCTTCAGGATTGAGAATTAGGCAAAGAGTTCTCAATGAAAATTAAAAACTCTTGCTCTGTGAAAAAACTTGTTAATAAAATGAAAAGACAATCTCGACTAGGAGAAAATATAAGCAAACGACACTGCCAATGAGCACTAGTATTTAGAATATACAAAGAATTCTAAAAACTCACCAGTTTAAAAACATATATCAGCAAATGGGCAAAGAACATAGAAAGATAGTTTATCAGAAAGGATACAAAAACAGCAAATAAGCACATGAAAAGATGTTTAACACTGTATATGCAAATTAAAACCATAATGAGATCTCACTATCCAGAGCAGATACATTTTTTTTTTTAATTAGCAATAACACCAAATACTGGTGAGAATGGGGAGAAACTGGATCACTTGTAAGTAGTTGGTAGTATGTAAAATGGTACAGCACTATAGAAAACAGTTTGGCAATTTCTTTAAAAACTAAACACGGAGGGAGGAGCAAGATGGCGGAGAAGTAGCAGCTGAGACTGCATCAGGTAGCAGGAGATCAGCTAGATAGCTTATCAAAACACTGCGAACACCTACAAATCCAACGGGAGATCGAAGAGAGGAAGAACAGCAATTCTGGAAACAGGAAATCGACCACTTCCTGAAAGGTAGGACCGGCGGAGAAGTGAATCGAAAGCGACGGGAGGATAGACCGCGGGGGAGGGGCCGGCTCCCGGCAAGCGGCGGAGCAACGGAGCACTAACTCGGGACTTTTGAAAGTCTGCTCCACGGAGGGACATCGCTCCAGAGGCTAAACCGGGGTGAAGCCCACGCGGGGTCAGCGTGGCCCCAGGTCCCGCAGGGTCACAGAAGGATCGGGGGTGTCTGAGTGTCGCAGAGCTAGCAGGTATCGGAGCGGGAAGCCGGCTACAGAGACAGAGCAGAGGAGTGAGCTCTCAGCTCGGGGTTACCTTGAACCGGCCGCAGGCTGGGTGAGCTCGGAACGGGGCCAGAGGCGAGGGAGACGTGAGTGGGCCGGGGCTTTTCTCTGAGGATTGGAGCCCTGAATCTCAGCTCTTCCGGGCCGGAGACTAGGAGGCCGCCATTTTCATTTCCGTCCTCCGGACTCTACGGAAAGCGCTCAGGGAACAAAAGCTCCCGAAAGCGAAACCGAGCGGATTACTCAGCACGGCCCCTGGGAAGGGCGGTGCAGCTCTGCCTCGGGCAAAGACACTTGAGAATCACCACAACAGGCCCCTCCCCCAGAAGATCAAAAGAAATCCAGCCAAGACCAAGTTCACTTAACAAGGAGAGCAGCGGAACTCCAGAGGAGGAGAAAGCAATGCGCGGAATTCATGGCTTTCTCCCCATGATTCTTTAGTCTTGCAGTTAATTCAATTTTTTCTTTAAAGGGCATTTTCCTAGGGTCTTTGCCACCCTTTTAG
>PISX010007701.1:0-87193 GCA_004024625.1 Mellivora capensis
GTTCCCTTTGCCATATTAGGGAAATTCTCTACAATAATTCTCTCCAATATACCTTCTGCTCCCCTCTCTCTTTCTTCTTCTTCTGGAATCCCAATTATTCTAATGTTGTTTCGTCTTATGGTGTCACTTATCTCTCGAATTCTCCCCTCGTGGCCCAGTAGTTGTTTGTCCCTCTTTTGCTCAGCTTCTTTATTCTCTGTCATTTGGTCTTCTATATCACTAATTCTTTCTTCTGCCTCATTTATCCTAGCAATAAGAGCCTCCATTTTTTATTGCACCTCATTAATAGCTTTTTTTATTTCAACTTGGTTAGATTTCAGTTCTTTTATTTCTCCAGAAATGGCTTTTATCTCCAGAGAGGGTTTCTCTAATATCTTCCATGCCTTTTTTGAGCCCAGCTAGAACCTTGAGAATCGTCATTCTGAACTCTAGATCTGACATATTACCAATTTCTATATTGATTAGGTCCCCAGCCTTCGGCTTGCCTCTTGTTCTTTTTTTTGTGGTGAGTTTTTCCGCCTTGTCATTTTGTCCAGATAAGAGTATATGAAGGGGCAAATAAAATACTAAAAGGGTGGCAAAGACCCCAGGAAAATGCCCTTTAACCAAATCAGAAGGGACCCCAAATCGTGGGGGGTGAGAAAGGGGATAAAAAGAAGTTCAGAAAAAAAAACTTTTTTTTAAAGAAAATAAAGAAAAAATATAAAAAAGGAAAAAATATATATATATATATATTAGACTGGTGACTAGAACAGGGTCACCCACTTAATTGTGGGGTATTTTGGTCTCTTAGAAGAAAGTACCTCCCAAAATTTTAAAGAATGAAAAACATATATAAGGGTAAACACAGTGAAGGGATGGAATATGCCTATAAAGATGAAAAACAAAAAAAAAATTTTTAACTTCTTAAAAAAAGGAGTTGATTAAGTTGATTGGGAGAATAAAGAAAAACAAAGTGGAGAGAATTTGCTCAGGCTGGAGACTAGAACAAGCCCGGAGCTAGATTTAGGGTATATTTTGATCCACTAGAGGGAGTGGACCCCAAATTTTTTAGAAGAAAAAACCCTTATGTGAATACAAAAAATAAAGTTAAGTACTATGAAGGATAAAATATGACTATAATAATGAAGGTTCAAAAAAGATTATTATTTTTTTGGAAAGATATTGTTAAGATTAACTAGTTTTAAAATGTTAAAAAAAGAAAAGGGTAAAAGTTAAAAAAATTTAGCAAAAAAAGAGAAAAAGAAAAAAAAATAAAATTAAAGAAAAAATTAAATTAACTGCAAGACTAAAGAATCATGGGGAGAAAGCCATGAGTTCCGCGCTTTGCTTTCTCCTCCTCTGGAGTTTCGCTGCTCTCCTTGTTAAGTGAACTTGGTCTTGGCTGGATTTCTTGTTGATCTTCTGGGGGAGGGGCCTGTTGTAGTGATTCTCAAGTGTCTTTGCCCGAGGCAGAGCTGCACCGCCCTTACCAGGGGCCGGGCTAATTAATCCACTCGGTTTCACTTTCGGGAGCTTTTGTTCCCTGAAAGCTTTCCGTAGAGTTCCGGAGGACGGGAATGAAAATGGCAGCCTCCCAATCTCCGGCCTGGAGGAGCCGAGAGTTCGGGGCCCCTCTCCTCGGTGCGCCCTCAGAGAAAAGCCCCAGCCACTCCCATCTCCCTCGCCTCTGGCCGCGCTCCGAGCTCACCCAGCCTGCGACCGGTTCAAAGTAACCCTGAGCTGAGAGCTCACCCCTCGGCTCTGTCTCTGTAGCCGGCTTCCCCGCTCCGATACCTGCTAGCTCTGCGACACTCAGACACCCCCGATCCTTCTGTGACCCTGCGGGACCTGGGGCCACGCTAACCCCACGTGGGTATCACCCTGGTTTAGCCTCTGGAGCGATGTCCCTCAGTGGAGCAGACTTTTAAAAGTCCCGATTTAGTGCTCCGTTGCTCCGCCGCTTGCCGGAAGCGGCCCCTCCCCCGCAGTCTATCCTCCCGTCGCTTTTGATTCACTTCTCCGCCAGTCCTACCATCCAGAAAGTGGTCAATTTTCTGTTTCCAGAATTGCTGTTCTTCCCCTCTTCGATCTCCCATTGGATTTGTAGGTGTTTGCAATGGTTTGATAAGCTATCTAGCTGATCTCCCGCTACCTGACTGTAGTCTAAGCCTGCTACTTCTCCGCCATCTTGACTCCTCCCCCTCAAATCCTACATTCTCCTTTGATCATTCCTACTATCCAATAAATATGCATTGTAATTCCATTTCCCTCCAGTTAACTGCCTCACTTCTAGTTAACAAAACGCCTCCAGAGAGTTGATTATACACAGTATCACTATCATTTAAGAAAGATGACCCATCCCTGCCATCCCTATTTCTGAATAACCCACATTTTTAGGAGAGTAGAAAAGCAAACAGATAGCTTCAATACCTATGACAAATGAATGAGAGAAGTATGCACAGGGTAACATGAAAGCACAAAAGAGGGGGGACCACTGAGCCCATTCCCAGCAGAGGATACAAGAAAAGTTTTTCAGAAAACAAGCTGCTTCAAATAAGTCATGATGGACTCCATCAGACAGATCCCAGTATTCCAAGCAAATGTTGCAAATGCAACACTTTTGCATTTTTGCAAATGCAAAAGCATGTAGATGAGTAACAGCGGTTAACTCTGGAGACTACAAATAGTCTACCATAGCTGGAGAATGGGGTATCTGGAGGTGACAAAGCTAGCCTGATATCCTATTTCAGCCCACATCACACTCCCCTGTAATCACTTGGTTCCTAACAGACTTTCTCTGCTAGGATTAATATAGAGCATGAACTCAGCCATTAATACCTCGCCTGCTAAAATGTAACATGGAGGCCGCTGGGGGCAGGAAAGGTTCGGAAAAGGGTGTAGGCTTTTGGAATGCCAAGGCCTATGAGACTCCTCTGCTGTTGGATAGCCAAGGGGAGTTGCCTTCCTAAAGCTTTCTCAGCCCAGCCACCCTGGGATCTAAGAGATATATGCATTTCCCCTTAGGATATGATTAGCCGAACTCATAGAACACATAGATTAGCATAACCTATCTTTACTATAAACAGATCCTCCCAGTTCCAGTAAGACCTCTTGTCACACATCACGTGCTTGAGAAACCGTGATAAGGATTTGTGATTATCCTGAAGGACCAATAAAAGTGGGAGCAAAGAGCAAAGGGTCTTCATCTCTGAGTGTTGACTCTCTTGACTTCTCAAGAAGTCTCTTTCCCAGAAAAGTTTGGAGTAATCTTTTATCCCTTGGTACAGGGATTGCTGGCCATTCCCAGCATTTCCCATTAGATCATAAACAACACAGGATCAGGACAAGGATTGCTTCCGTATAAACCATAGTTAAATCTCAAATTAAACTTTTTGACTTTTAGGTGGCTTTGCTGCCATTAATAATAGCTTCAGTCTATCACACTGCCAGTGAAGATCCACTGAACCATTCATATAAGAAATTGGTATGATCATATTTAAGAATAAAGGGGAGGGACAGAGGGAGAAGGAGAGAGAGAATCTCAAGCAGACTCCACATTGAGTGTGGAGCCTGATGCAGGGCTCAATCCCATGACCCTAAGATCATGACCTAGTCAAAACCAAGAGTCAGACACTTGACCACCTAAGCCACCAGGTTCCTCTACTTATAAATAAGTTTAAATCCATGGGGGGTATATCATCACCTGGATTCTGTGGCCAGTGGCTTTAGGAGGAAAGTTGCTTTGGAATTTGGCATGAGCTAAGCCACTGTTTCCATAAGCATGAGTTACTTTTCTCCAGATTACTCTGTTTTATTTGGTTTGCCACCAGGGGTCACTGTGTTGTTCTCTGATTTGTACACATAAACTTATCTCTTGCTTAGGTAAAATTCTGTTTCATCTCAAGCATGAGTATCTTCAGTTTTAAGAAGGGTTAGAATGGCCAAAATTAGCAAGACAGGAAACAACGTGTGTTGGAGAGGATGTGGAGAAAGGGGAACCCTTTTACACTCTTGGTGGGAATGCAAGTTTGTGCACCACTCTGGAGAACGATGTGGAGATTCCTCAAGAAGTTAAAAATAGAGCTTCCCTATGACCCTGCAATTGCACTACTGGGTATTTACCCCAAAGATACAGATGTAGTGAAAAGAAGGGCCATCTGTACCCCAATGTTTATAGCAGCAATGGCCATGGTCGCCAAACTGTGGAAAGAATCAAGATGCCCTTCCATGGACAAATGGATAAGGAAGATGTGGTCCATATACACTATGGAGTATTATGCCTCCATCAGAAAAGATGAATACCCAACTTTTGTAGCAACATGGATGGGACTGGAAGAGATTATGCTGAGTGAAATAAGTCAAGCAGAGAGAGTCAATTATCATATGGTTTCACTTATTTGCAGAGCATAACAAATAACACAGAGGACATGGGGAGATGGAAAGGAGAAGGGAGTTGAGGGAAATTGGAAGGCGAGGTGAACCATGAGAGACTATGGACTCTGAAAAACAACCTGAGGGTTTTGAAGGGGTGGGGAGAGGAGGTTGGGGGAGCCAGGTGGTGGGTATTATGGAGGGCACGCATTTCATGGAGCACTGGGTGTGGTGCAAAAACTATGAATTCTGTTATGCTGAAAAGAAATTTAAAAAAAAAAAGAATGGGTTCTAATTATGTGACCATCAACTTAATATAGACTGCTATATACATGAGATATCATAAATAAACCTAACAGTGACCACAAATCAAAAACTGGCAATAGATATGCAAAAAATAAAGAAAAAAGAATCCAAGTATATCATTAAAGAGAGCCAATAAATCATGAGAGAAGAGAGCAAGAAAAGAAAGAAACAGGTAAGAACTACAAAACAACTATAAAACAAGTAACAAAATGGCAATAATTATATACCTATCAATAAGTACTTTGAATGTAGTGGAGTAAATATTCCAATCAAAAGATGATTGACACATGCAGATTGAAAATAAACGGATGGAAAAGCATTTATCATATAAATGGAAGTGAAAAGAAAACTAGACTAGCAATACTTACATCAAAAAAAGAAACAGACTTTAAAACAAAGACTGTAATAAGAGACAAAGACAGACACTATATAATCATAAAAGAAACAATCCAAAAAGATGTAACAATTGTAAATATTTATGCACCCAAATGGGAGCTCCCAAATACATAAAGCAGCTAATAACAAACATAAAGGAAGTAATCAATACTAATACAATAATATTAGAGGACTGAAATACTCCCACTTACATCAATGGATAGATACCCCAGACAGAAAATCAACAACAAAATATCTTTGAATGACACATTGGACCAGACCAATCTAACAGAGACATTTAGAACATCCCATCCTAAAACAGCAGAATATCGATTCTTTTCAAATGCACAATGGATTAGTCTCCACAAAAGATCACATATTAGGATCAGACAACAGCCATCAGACAACAAAAGAAATAGAAAGCCATCCAAATCAATAAAGAAGTTGTAAAACTTTCACTATTTGCAGATGACATGATGCTGTATGTAGAAAACCCTAAAGATTGCCAAGAACTACTAGAACTGATAAATGAATTCAGTAAAGTCACAGGATTCAAAATCAATATACAGAAATTTACTGCATTTCTCTACACCAGTGATAAAGTAGCAGAAAGAGCAATTAAAAAATAATCCCACTTACAACTATACCAAAAATAATAAAATACCTAGGAATAAACTTACCCAAGGAAATGAGAGACCTATACTCCAAGAACTCCAAAACAACAGTGAAAGAAATTGGTGACACTAATGGGACAAAATTCCATACTCATTAACTGTAAGAACAAATATTGTTAAAATATCCATATTACCCAAAGCAATCTACATATTTAATGTAATCCCTATCAAAATGCCAACATCACTTTTCACAGAGCTAGAACAAGTAATCCCAAAATTTGTATGGAACCACAAAAGACATCAAATAGCCAAAGCAATCCTGAAAAAGAACAAAAAAGCTGGAGGTATCACAATCACATATTTCAAGATATACTACAAAGCTTCAATAATCAAAACAATATGGTACTGGCGCGTGCGCACACACACACACACACACACACACACACAAAGGCACACAGATCTATGGAACATAACAGAGAGCCTAGAAATAAGCCCGGAATTATATGGTCAATTAATCTTAACTAAGCAGGAAAGAATATCCAAGGGGAAAAAGACAGTCTTTTCAACAATGTTGGAAAAAACTGGACAGCAACAAACAAAAGAATAAAACTAGACCACTTTCTTACACAAAAGTAAACTCAAGATGGATTAAAAATCTAAACGTGAGATCTAAAACCATAAAAATCCTAGGAAAGAGCATGGGCAGTAATTTCTCTGACATCGGCCATAGCAACATTCTTCTAGATAGGCAGGAGAAACAAAAGCAAAAATAAACTCTTAGGACTACATCAAAATAATCTAAGCAGTGAAGGAAACAATAAAACTAAAAGGCAGCCTACTGATTGGGAGAAGATATTTGCAAATGACTTATCTGGTTAGTGTCCAAAATATATAAAGAATTTACATAATTCAACAACCAAAAAATAAATACCCCAATTAAAAATGGGCAGAAGATATGAACAGATATTTCTCCAAAGAAGACATAGAAATGGCCAATAGACACCTGAAAAGATACTCAACACCACTCATCATCAGGGAAAGTCAAATCAAAACCACAATGAGATACTACTTCATACCTGTCAGAATGACTAAAATCAAAACTCAAACAAGTGTTGATGAGGACACCGAGAAAAAGGAACCCTTGTGCACTGCTGGTGGGAATGCAAACTGGAGCAGCCACTGTGGAAAATAGTATGGAGCTTCCTCGAAAAGTTAAAAATGGAACTACCCTACAACTCATAATTACACTGCTGGGTATTTATCCCGAAAATATAAAAACGCTAATTCAAAGGGATACATGTGCTCTTATGTTTATTGCACCATTATTTACAATAGTCAATTTATGGAAGCATCCCAAGTGTCTATTGATAAATGAATGATAAAGAAGCAGTGGTATATATATACAATGGATATTCTTCGGCCATAAAAAAGAATGAAATCTTGCAGTTGCAATAACTTTGATGGAACTAGAGAGTATAATGCTAAGTGAAAAAAGTCAGAGAAAGACAACTACCTTATGATTTCACTCATATGTGGAATTTAAGCAACAAAACAAATGAGCAAAGAAAAAAGGACAAACTAAAAACAGACTTTTAACTTTAGAGAACAAACAGATGGTACCAGAAGGGAGGTGGGTGGGAGATGGGTGAAACAGGTAAAGCAAATTAAGAGTACACTTACCAGGATGAACACTGTGTAATGTAGAATTATTGAAGCATTATATTGTACACCTGAAGCCAATATAACATTGTATGTTAATCATATTAGAATTAAGATTTCTAAAAAATATGAAAAACAAATAACAATAAAATACATGGTGCTGTGACAATGAATCACATTCTCGAAAATGATAATGTTGAATCCAAGGGAATCAGAAATTTAAATATAAAAAAAGAAACTGTAAAATTACCAGAAGAAAATACCAGAAGTTTATAACTTTGGACAGAGGAAGACTCTTATTACCTGTGATTGAAGTCCAAAAGCCAATTTAAAAAAAAGATTGGCAAATTGATTATATAAATTTTTTTTAATTTCTACTGGACACTTTAAAGCCAAAAAGTAAGTAACAAACTGACCAAAAAAAAAAAAAAAATTATGACTCATACCATAATAAAAAGCCTAGTTTCCGTTAATATGTTAAAAAAAAAAAAAAGAAACCTCCTAGGGATTGAGGCAAAAGAGATCAACACCCTTCAATCTATGTAAAATGCCTGATATCCCTTGCAATAAATGAAACTCAAATAAAACTGAAGTACAATATGCTATTTCTCAGAAGCCTACCACTTGCTAACATTCTGGGGGCAAGGCTGAGGACAAAGAGGCACCACCCACTTTGCTGACTGGCATGCAGGATGCCCTGTGGAGAGCCAGTAAGCCATAACTTAAAACTTCCAAATGCATTTTCCCTCCACCCAGCAATCTCAATTCTAGGAACTTATCCAAGATAAACTTCCCAAGTGCTAGTTGACACACAATGTTTTTCACTATAGCATTATTTTTAGCAGCACAAAAAAAAGAAAAAAAGGAAAATAACCCAAATGTGTATCTATATTAAGACCAGTTATATACATTAATATATCTACTTACCTCTAGATACTGGTATAGAAAGATGTCTATGATATATTGCTATGGAAGAAGGAAGGGGGGGAGAAGAAAGTTGTGTAAGAAAGGAATAAAATAAAAATATATATTTATCTTTACTTGTATATTTCAAAGATATGAAATAAAGGAAGATGAGGCAAATGTGTAAAAATGAAGTGGTCAAAAACAGGCAAGTAAGTTCTCCATGTTACCCCTTAAATATTGGGGTTTTTTAAATTTTTTTAAACCACATGAAGCTACCACCCATTCGAAAAGTTTAAAGCCTAAGTGCCAACAGATGAATAAAAATAATTATTTTATTCATGATTACCAGATTTTAAGAACTAAAAAGAATTGAGAGCTCTTAAAAATAATGTCATAGAGATCAAAGAGCCCTTGATAGATTTTGTGTTTCATACCCTTTTATGATTTCTCCCTATGACGTGCCTATTTGCACAACAGTACTTTCCTTGCAAGTATCCTCCACACCCCTTCTCCCAGTCAGCAAAAAGACGGATCGATAAACTCAGGAGCCTTTACCACACACACGCAGAGAAGTAACTTAACAGCTGATGTCGGCTTGTTGTTTTCATGCCCAACAATTCACTGAAGCACAATTATGTAGTATTTTCCTTTTAAAAGTATGCATTATAATTATTTATATTCCATATCTATACAGCAACAACAATATATTTTATGCAAGTACAGAAAAGAACCAGAAGAAATAAGCTTGAAAAAAGAGCATCAGGGAAATAGAGAATGTAGCTACAACTGTTACAAGAAAGATGCATAAAATCAATTTCAACAATATGAATGTGTCAAAAATAGGCAACTGAAGCCAACATGCTTTCCCCATAAAAGAGATGGAGAATGCTTTCTCCCATGGCGAAACCTTTCCAGCCAAACCACGCCAACTGATGGCAACAGATACACCAAATCTGCCAGCACTAAGAAATGAAAGACAAACATAAGAGACATTCAAAAGCAATCAAGCATTTGAGAAAAATAAGAAGGAATGAATGAGTTGGTTCTGACCAAATTTAAAATGCTAAAGTAAGGAGACAAATTTGGAAATAAAGTAATGGAAAATATCACATACTAGAAAGGTTATATTGAGGGCACCTTAAGATATAGAGTACTTTCTCAAAATTCTTATCCAGAGCACAAAACAACAATACCATAGTTTCTTCAACTTGGTGGAACTGTTTTATTAAAAATATAAATCCTCATTTTATAGCAGGAAAACTGTGGCTTAGAGAATTGACATAGACATCCTACAATCAGCCAACCAGTTAACAGTGGACCCAGGACTTCTAGAGCCTACATTCTTGCCCTCCAAAGACATCAAAAAGTGACAGCTGACAACCAACGAGGACAAAAACATAAACGCAGTTCAAAAACAAACCAAAACAAAATGAGCAATGTGAGGGCCCTTTTTCGGGTGAACAGTATTTCCCCATGTCACAGGAGCACATGTAAGCTCTCACCCTTTTGCATAAAAGGAGAAATAACAAGAGCAACAACAACAAAAAGCTCATACTTCTCAATGTCTTCCTAAGTGCCAAGTTCTTTGCCTGCACTATTTCATTCTCTCCTTGCAAAGTGCACTGTCAGGGCCATTATCATTCTCATTTTAAGATAAGGAAATGAGAACTTGGAAAAGTTGGGCAACTTACCTCCTCACTCAACTGCCAAGTGGCAAAGCCAAAATTCGGATGTGAGCCTGAACCCATGCTTATCGTAGGGGCCATAAAGCCTGAAGGGTTGGGCTCTGGGGACAGACTGCCTGAAGGTGAATCCTGGCACTCCCACCTCTCACAGGGCCACTGCCGGCCAATTACTAAACCCTTCTGTGCCTGGGCCTCAGTTAAGTCATCTGCAAAAGGAGAGCAATACTGGTTCTTACTTCATGGGGTTCTTATAAGAAAGAAAAGAGTTAATATGAATAAAGCACTTAAGAGTATGCCTGCACACAAGATCCCGTATGATCACAAACGTTCGCTATTCTGAAGAGGATTGCTATGGGTAACTTTAGCACTCTCGATGCTTCCAGCTCTGCAAAATAATGAATGTTTATGAGATTACCCTTAACCATTAGGAAGTTTCATTTATCTTCAATAAGCTTAACAAGAAAGAAAGGTTGCCATGTATTTTAGAAAGTTTTCTCCTAAAAATATTTATGGGATTAATGGAATCTGCCTTAATTACCCCAAAAAGTCATTATAAGGACCATGAGGTTAAATAAGCTGCCATTGTTTGTGAGAACATTATTTGACTCACAACAGTGAGAGCCATGTACCAACATTTGATTACATTTCCTTTGTACTTCTGATCACCAAAGGATTTTCAATTAATATTAATTCGATTACATTTCCTTTGTACTTCTGATCACCAAAGGATTTTCAATTAATATTAATTCTTTTTAAAAAGAAAATCGTTTTAGCAATAAGAGTCAAACATCCAGATTCTTTGAGCTTACTCTTGGCTATTAAAAAAAAAAAAAGTCTCCCATGTTAATCTTAGAAGCAGAATACCAGAGTAATCCAAGATTTCATCCATAGTGAGTTTAGATGCAGAAAAAAATTATAGCCCCTCTAGTTCCAGTCTATATGTATGATTTCCAAAGCATAGGTTACTACCTCATGTAAATTCTAAACAAAAGAATAAATACTTACCTTGGGGATAGTGACAATATTTTTGGAGAAATATCCCATCACACGATTATGTAAATATACAACCAAAATGTTTTCTCTAAATTTAGAGACAAACTGGAAATAAGATTTTACTGAATTCCAAACTCAGCCAATTTCCCAGCTGGACCATTTCTTTATGTTTGCATAGATTGATTTTTTTAATTAACTGACTTTAGACAGCACTTGCATTCACTGTGCATAAAAACATTTTCTTATTTCCTGTTCACTTTGTGTTAAACACACTTGTCTGTTTCACCACACTGGAAAATTAAGTTGGAGCACGTATTTTCAGAGACATGTAGAGACCACAAAGAAACGAGGGAGGGAGGAATCACTCCTATTGCCATTAAATGGGGAAGAAATATGAATTTGCTATGGACACACTCCCACAGAAGAAAAAATTAAGAAGCCTATTATTTGCCCATTTTCGACTGAACTTGTAGGAGGGATGACACAGTTTTTTAAATGACTCAGTAGGAGAAAGGCAAAGGAAACTACTTTAAGTCTATAATATCTTATTAATCTCTTGTGACAAGAACGCTTTTGTACATTATAACATGGGAAAAGGACACGTGAGAAAGGTGTACGCGAAGCAAGGTATACATCACCAGTGGAACGAGGAAGCTTTTGTCAGTGTCTCGCGTATTAGCCTGTGTTCTGTTTTCAGTGTCTTACCCATTCTGTCTCTTCTGCCAGAACCCTTCCTTGCCATGAGAGAACAAGTGCAGATGGTGGACCTGAGAGGCCCCAGAATGGGTGAGACCTCTAAAATAGTACACAAGGTAACACGTGCCCCACAGAGAGGCTTCCTCATTCAATAGGCAAACGACATCATCATGAGGAACAGAGCTGACAGACAGCTGTGGGGGACAAAAGTGGAAAAAATGAATAAAACAGAAACTAAAAATTCTACAACACACAACACGACTAAAAATCTGCATAAAATAATATGAAAAGGGTTGTGTTCAAGGATTGTACCTCCTGTGTGCCTTGCTCTGTGCCAGGTAAGTGCACTGCATCCCGTCCTTCAGGGCGTTCACAAGTACCTCGTTTGATTTCCCAAAGACATTTTTCAGCTGCCAGATACCTGTTAGAATTGAACGATGACACAAGAAGGATGCAGGATCCGTGAAGATGGGTGCAAACTGGAAAGGACCTGGACAGCCCAGAAACCGTCCACAGGGAGAGGACAGTACGATAAACCAGAGTCAGGGAGAGCAAAACCTGTTCAGGGAACGATGTAGTAGCCCGGGTGGAACTAATGGCTCTGAAGCAAAGTGAAAATTGGGAAGGAGATTGAAGTCTGGGTAGAGCTGGACTCAAGTCCCATGGTAACACGTGCTGTGCAGCTCTTACCAAGTCTCGCACAACAGCTGCGGGCCTCAGGTTCCTCACGCGTGAAAGAGGTAATGCTACCTACTGTCATGATACCTCCCTCATCGAACCATTGTGGGGTGAGTTGGGCAATACCTGTGGAAGATGTGAGCCTCTGCCTGGCACATGGCTACTCAATTATATATATTATCAATAAGGAGAATAATGGCAGAAATGGGAAAAGCACTGGAATTAGTAGGTTGGGATTAGATAATCATCTCATCTAGAAGAACTCAAAAAGAAATATGAAAAGATGCCCCATCTTTCTAGGAATCGAGAAATGCTGTTATAACAGTAAAATAACATATTTAAACCATCAGATTTTTAGGAAGAAAAAGAAAAGGATAGACACCATGCACTGCTCGCTAACATGTAAGGAAATTAGCCTCTTCTTGTAGCACCAATAGGCATGTAGATTGACACAACCATTCTTCAGAAGGACAAATGAACAGCTACACACATGTCCTTCAGCCCAGCAATTATGCCACAGAAAGCCTAATTCCACAAAAATACTGCTACTCCTTTCGTCCAGACCACCATCATCTGGCCTACTGCAATAGACTTCTGTTTTAGTCAACCATACTGCAATGACAAACTGCCCTGACACCTTCATGGCTTACAGTAACAGGCATGTTATTTCCCAGCATGTGGTTATGTGAGGCTTGAAAATGTGCTACCGGCTGTGGCTCTTCTTCACATCTTTTTTTCATTCCGGGATCCAGCCTGAAGCTCTCGTGGCAAGGAGAGCCAGAGGGCCAGGAAGAACTGTGCAATCTGATTTAAGGACTTTACCAGGTCCTGTCTGCACACATTCCACTGAACCAAAGCCAGCTGCATGGCCCAAGCTTGACCACTGGGTAGATGAGGAACGGGGGCAGGGAGGGGGAGACCCCGCGATACTCCTGCAGTCTGGCACAGCATACCAAATGGCAAGAAAGTAGGAATGTATAATTCTTGATCAGGGAAAAAAGGAAGTAACTGACTGTGAATAATTGTAGACTCACACTCCTGACTGGCCTACTGGCTTCCACACTGCAGCCAGAGTGATCCAATTAAAACAGAAGTCTGATTCTCTAACTTCTCTACTCAAAACGTTCCAACAGCTACACATCCCACTCAGAGCAAAAACCAATCTTCGCCATGGCCTAAAAGACCTGGCTGTCTTGACTTCCCCCTCCAGCCCGTTATCTTTCTGATAGCTATCCCATCAAAACTTTTCTTTAGCCATACTTGCTTCCCCTCTGCCTCGGGGCCTTCGCCCATACTAAGCTACCTTGCCTAAAGCACACTGCATTCAGATATGCCCTGGCCTATCTCTCCTGCTTCCTTTAGGCTTCATTCAAATGGCCACTTCAGAGCAGATCATTGGTGGTTACTTAAATCTAACATGTAATAAAACTCCACAGAACTGTACATACACACACAAATGAGTACATGTAAAAACTGGGAGAATGTTAGTGAGGTCTATAACCTATGCCAATATCAGTTTCCTCCTTCTGATATGACCCTATACTCAATGCAAGATATTACCATGGGGAAATCTGGGTAAAGTGTTATTTGTACTACTCTGTGGCTTTTAGTGAATCTATAATTATCTCAGAATTAAGTTTTTTTCAAAATGAAAAACAGGTGAGCAATCACCATGTATAAAATGATTCCCTCATACATATATCCCTTTATTCTGTCTATTCCACTTAATTGTCCTTATCAAAAGCTGACAGATTTACATGTTCTGATATAATTCATTTACTTGATCATCATCGGTTTCCCCTACCGGAAAATAAATCTGTGGCAGCAAGAACTTTGTCTGTTGTGTTTACTGTTGATTCCCTGGCACCAAGAAGAATGCATAGTATGTAACAGCTACTCAGTAAACATCTATTAAAATGAATAAATGTGCCCAGGAGCCAAAATTTTAAACTACCCAAACATTCATAAATGGGAATAAATTTTGATATGTAGCCAAACATGGTACAGCAATCTAGAGAATGAAGTCGAACTCTGTGTACTCACACAGAAAGAGCCCCATGATATATTTATTGCTAAGAGTAAAAATAAGTTACATAAAATCGGTACCACATGATCCCAGTTAGTAAAGCAGAAAACCATAATGCTTCAGAACAGGTACTATAAGCACACATCCTTGCTCCACTCCTCATAGGCAGGGTGGCCTTGAACAAATTATTTAATCCCCTCAGCCTCAATATGCACATCTGTAAAATCAAAATAATGCTGCAGGGATTAAATGAGTAAAGACCCCATGACACCCTATAACACATCTCTAGTACTCAGCCTATTTTAAACATTTAATATATGTTAGTTACGATTATTATTTACATACAAAAATCTGATACGATACATAGAAGTGTTTTAAATCCACAGAAAAAAGGTCAAGAATGAAACAGAAAAGTGTTAGCAGCTGCAACCTCTAAGGGAAGATAAGGGAAGGGATGTGGGATAAGTTGTTGTTTTGTTCTGTTGTTGTTGTTGTGTTGTTGTTTTTTTTTTAATTAAAAAAACACACCTCTGAGGGGTCAAATATAAATCATTTTAAATTATGTCACCGAATCCTTCCTTTCATAACTGACGGATAATCAAGGATTAACTACAGCTGCTTCACCTAAATTTGCTGTGGATTTGCAGGGCCCAGGAGCTCACACATGGCTGAGGTCACCAGGCCCTGGGGCTTAACCTCCCCACTCCAAATTGCTGAGAAATGTTGATGTGGGCGATGGAGCCCAAGATGTGCTGACGGGCAGAAGTGGGAGCACATGCTACTCTCTCTCTCTGCTCTCTAACCATTAGGGATTCTATTAAATGAGGCCTCACACTAAGGAAAATTGTTTCCACCCCAGAGAATTCTGCTAAGGACTCCACCATTTGCTGGCTTCCAGCTGGTGGGTCAGTTAATTTCTTGTCTCATCTTCTCCAGGTTATGTTTTGTCTTTTGAAAAAGATCTCTACTTTGCAGCTCAGCACTGGCTTATCTTGTTGCTCAATGATGCTAAATTTATTTTTCCTGTTGGATGTTTGCGATTCATCTTTCTCATCTTCCTACTTCCACTTTTCTCTTTTTTAGCTTTTATTTTAAATCCCACATTTTTTTTTAGATTTTATTTATTTGACAGAGAGAGATCACAAGTAGGCAGAGAGGAGGAAGCAGACTCTCCGAGGAGCAGAGAGCCCGATGTAGGGCTCCATCCCAGGACCCTGGGATCATGACCTGAGCCGAAGGCAGAGGCTTTAACCTGCTGAGGCACCCAGGCGCCCCTTAAAACCCACATTTTTATGTTCCATCAGTTTTGTTTCTTTGCTTACCAGACTCTTTCTCATCTTTTTTTTCCTATTCATTTTATTTACCATTATTTTAAAACAAAATTTTGTCATTCTCTTAACTTTTATTATTTGTCTTTTATCTACTCTAAAATTCAGTAAATTCTATGAAGAAATTTCATCCTTATTTCTTTTAGCTTAACTTTGTTTAGGTTTGTAAAATCTTTTATCCCATTTTTAATATAATCCTTATTTGTTTTGCATTTTGTGGAAAATTAAATCAAATTTTTCTCTTCTTTCTTAAATTTTAATTCAGTTTTATGTCATGATTTGCCTTTATAATGGCTGGCTGATGGCACAAAGTGGTGGTAATATACAAAAACACACCATGTTGTTCAGACTGTCTGGAGGTCTATGACCCTTCAGCTCTCCCCGGACTACCTTCTTCACTGCTACTTAGCAAAAGGCCTCTTTTTGTAATATTTGTTTTCCAAATATATTACTCTACAGTCACCATGACAGTAGGTACAGTCTCATCTCTCTGTGAGGAGATCCCAATTCTAAAATTCATAGTTAGACCATAATCTAAGAAGTCCAAGTTGAGCAAGGGATTATAATAAGGGAAGCCTACTTTATCAACATGCCTAGACTTAGTGTGGCTAAACCACCCATAGATTTCTATCAGAGAAGCCAAAGTACAGTATCCATAATCAGATTTTTTACCTCTCTTCTATGTCGGCCTGATAATTTACTTTTTTTTAATTAACATATAATGTATTATTTGCCCCAGGGGTACAGGTCTGTGAATCATCAGGCTTACACATGTCACAGCACTCACCATAACTTACTTCTATCTCAGCCTTCACCCTTCTCCGCAGATCTCTAGAAGGAACCTCCAATGTATTAGTTTCTTCAGCTATCTTCCCTCATTACGAGACATAAGAAGCTCAAAAGAACTGAGTTGATCCTTGACACAGTACGAGAGAGGAAGATTTTCTGTTTTGTTTTGCCTTAATTAAGTCAACTCTGCTTTAACTGGATAACATCATAAATGTACACCAAAACCATTAAGTGGTATGTTCTATTTAGCCTATCAAAATCAAATGGAGAGAGAATGTTTCTTCAGCTGAAGATATTTATATGATCCACAAAATGTTTCAAGATACAGTACAACAGCTCAGTTTGGGTTTCTCCTTCTCTATGTCTCTCCCACAAAGAGGAACACAAAGATATATGAGAAAAGAACCTGGTTTGTTTTCTGGGCTTGGGCCATGACATTGATTTTTCTAATTTCCTGAAGTTTTCTCCCATTATGCCTCTTGTTTATTCTTTTTGGACCCTTTCCCTGTGGACCCAGCCTGCTGTTGCACAATTACCATGATTTTATCCACCCTCCACCAACAGTCCTAGGAAATGACATTGGCCAAGTATCCTGACTGAAGATCCAAAGCATCCAGCCATTTCTATTCACTATCCACGCACATCCAGGATAACCCTCTATAATCACCTCACTATCTAGTGAAGGTCCTTCATGTCAGGTATCTTCCCAGGTCTGTCCATCTAGACCAAAACTTGGCTCATTTAAATTTGGTCCATTCAGGAGCACCTGGGTGGCTCAGTCAGTTAAGTATCCAACTCTTGATTTTGGCTCAACGTGGATGATTTCAGGGTCATGAGATCAAGCCCCATTTCAGGTTCCATGTTGGGCATGGAGCCTGCTTGGGATTCTAGCTCTCCCTCTCCCTCTGCCCCCTCCACCCCTCTCTCCCCCGCCTCAAAAAAATTTTTTTTTCAATACTTTAAAAAATAAATCAATAAATTTGGTCTGTTTGACTAGCAACTTTAACTTATACTAAGCTGCATACTAATGCCAGTGTCCACATTTCCTTATTATTACTAATGTACCACCCAGTGAATGTGAATCCCCAGGAAATAATCTACAAAAGAATTCAACAGCAAAAATCTTCATGGAGTGTTTTTTCAAGCCATTTTAACAGCAGATACCTGCTGCAAGAGATGGATATTTTGGAAACCGTTTGCTGTGTTCAGTGTTTAGGATCCTCCCCGTTTTTCCCAGCAGCATATATAAAATGACGAGGATAAAAATAGAAATCTTAAGTAACAAACATATCCATAGTTAGGTATGGAAACATAGGTGACATTTCACTTGTCTATGTTACATGATGCTGACAAAGATTTTTTTTTTCCTTTGCCCTAGAATTAAAACGAGGGGGCGTCCATGTGGTGCAGTCATTAAGTGTCTGCTTCGGTTCAGGGTTTGTTTGGGTCATGATCCCAGGGTCCTGGGATGGAGCCCTACATCGGGCTCCCTGCTCAGCAGGAAGCCTGCTTCTCCCTCGCCCACTCCCCCTGCTTGTATTCTGTGTGTCTCTATCTAATAAATAAATAAAATCTTTAAAAAAAAAAAGAATTAACAACCAGGATCCAAAATTGAGGACAAATGTATTAAGTCAAACATCCTAAGCAGGTCAAAAACAATACGGCCAAACACAACCTCAGGGTGGGTTAAACAGAAGCTGAGCTGGTTCAGGCTTCACCCCTACCACGATTTTGGCTTAGTCAAATAAACAGGCAATCAAGAGAAAGGAAAAGAAATAAAGAAATGACCCAGGTTATTAAGACTGAATTATTCCAGGTAAATGGGGTTTCTGAACCCTGAAGCCAAGTGGAAAGGAATTCCCAGAGAACCAATTGCCTAGGAAAGGAAGTCACCATCTGGGTGTTTATGGAGCTGTACAATCTGTGGACCCACATGAATCTTACCATTGAAGCAAAACTTGAGAAAGCATGATATATTTGAGGGCATATATGAACAAGACACTTTGGCCCACTTCTGAATCAGGTATTTCCAAAGAAGGGAGATATGCCAGAGCACTGGTTCCCACAAAGAAAAAAGGGACCTAGTGTGTCTGAGATGAAGAGGGACAGCAACCCTACAACACTGTCGTCTCACATCTTCAAGAGGCCCAGAGGACAGCATAGAGGTTCCCAGGAGTCCATGTGATGAAGCATAGAGGTGGAGACATGAGCCATGAAGCTTCCAGATTCCCCACTAGGAAAAGAGGTGGGTACCACAGCCCCCAGTGAAACCCAAAGAAGCTGCTTTCGTTGAAGCCAAACATGTCCCCAAGAAAACAGTACCTAAACATCTTTTCAGACACTACCACATGAATGACAGTGATTGCAGGGAAAAGAACCAGACTGAGCCACGGCAAGACCAGACTACCCTCCCAACACAACACATGTAAATATGCAATTTCTCCTATACTTTCTCCTAGCTCACCCAGTATTCCTAAGGGGCCAGTGAGAAACCAAAGAAAGGAAAGATGTAGCGACCCAGAGGCAAACCTTGTCCCTCCCCATCCCAGCTCTATTCCCCACTGGGGGTGGGGGTAAGGAGTCTTTGGAGCCTAAACCTCACTGGTGCTGATGGAAAAGGAGGAGATATTCATGGAATTGAATATGAGATTGATGCTTCACCCTGACATACACAGTGTTTAATAACTGAAAGTGACTAGAAAATATAGGATAGGTACAAGATGTTGATAAGCATTGTAAAGAACAAGTTCACCATGACACAGAAGTAATTGGAGAAAATACTCTCTTCAAAGAAACATTGTGAAATTTATATTTGTAGCCCACCAAGTTCACAGTGTTCAATAAACTAGTTAAGCATTTTTAAATGTGCTATCATCATCATGTGGGGTTTCTGTATTTGTTTCTGTTTTTGATCTCTATAGCTAATCACTTTTAACCTGGTCATATCAAATATATTAAGGGATTCAGGATATATAAATTCTCTTGTTTTAAGATTTTAAGTAATCTCTACACCCAGTGTGGGACTTGAACCTACAACCACGATCAAGTCACATGCTCCTCCAACTAAGCCAGCCAGGCACCCCGTGGATATATAAATTCTTAAGTCCCAGAGCCCTTTATCTGTTCCTGTTATTGGAGCCTTACATATTATATGAACATGTCCAATTTTCCCCATTAAACTGACACCTCTTTGAGTATGATGAATCTTTTTATTCCCAAAGTATTAGCACTGTGTCTTGCATAGAAAGGGTATTCAGTAAATATTAATGGAATGAGCTTTTGTTCATGTATTTTACTGCTATTTAAGAGTAAGTATATGAAAAAGTTGCTTACACATTTATTAATGGAGAGCAATTTGAATGATGGGTCATTTAGTTTTGGAATTACAATTTGGAGACCTATATGAGTCTTCTGTCCTAGTACACCAGTAGTTAACTAATGTAGTTGTGTTAAATATTTACAGTCCAGTCTAATACATATGCCTTCCAGTTTATCGTATATTGGGAAAAATGTCCCTGCTTATTTTAAACTGGGAAAACCTTCAAGTTCAATGCAATTATCTCTACTTTCAACTTCTCAAAAATAATTCATGCAATGCTCAAACTTGAAAGTGTTGTTCATCCTTAGTTATCCTATAATGACTAATGATTAATATAAGAAGTGTCCTATATTATATTCTTATTACATGTATCCAAATTAAATACAAACTTGAGGAAATTAAGGTTAGTATCCTAATCTCTTAGAAAGTATATCGTATTTATTGAAGTTGACCGTGTACAGTTGGCCAAATAGTTGTAGGTACATAGACAGCCTGAAAGTCATCTCTATGTTGTGTTATGCAATCTTTTATCAATATTTCTGAATGCAAATTCAGAACATAAGAATTCTTAAAGTCTGTAGAACATAAGAATTAAGACCAAAGTGTTATTTTAAATGCATAGTTTAACAGCTATTTCATGACTCCATATTTTAACAACAAAGAAAATTATTCAAAGTCTATAAATCAGAGAAAACCTTTCCCCAGATTAAAATCTACCAGGAAAATTAATACATGAAGCATCATTTTTTCTCTCAATTGTTTCTTCCATGGATATTATAAATATCCATTTTTAACAAGTTCTCTCCTAAAAACATACATGTAAAATGTCTTCTGTGGTTACAAATGTTATTATATGTGTACAGAGACAAACTTGACCTAAAGAAGTATAAGTTATAGTTATATAAAGAAGTTTGTGTCATCATTTAGTGAAAATATCAAAAGTCTACAATCCAAATTAGAAACACAATTCATAATTGTAATAGAATGGGACTATATGAATGCAATTAAATGTAGAACTTTTTTGCACCATTTCCCTTCAAAAATATATTCAATCACTAAAAATAATGACTACAACTATTTTTAAGGATGAAAATATTCAGAGAAAATAACATGAAAATGTTTTATATACACATATCCAAACTACATATATGAGTGTGTGTATATATGTTGTTTTTTAAAGTCAGTAACCTCAAATTAAAATTGAGCCATCCTATCTGAATGTTTAAAAGTTCTGATTATAACCTAAGACAAAACAAATATCTCCTACACTAAAAAAAAAAAAAAAAAAAAAAAAGTCAATGTAGTTACTATGAATTAGTTTCAAACCTTGCTCTAAGCTTCCTGGCAGCTGAAAAGAGAGGAAAATATAATGGCCTAATACTTAACCTCAGCAGGGGATTTATGACAATACTCTCTTCAAAGAAACATTGTGAAAATATCCTGAGAAAATGTAGGTGAAGTGTTTGGCATGGGGCCTGGTGCACAAGAGATGCCTAAGAATGTTATCTAGTAATACTATCTAAAAGGAAAAACAAGTGAAGTTTCTCAAAAAAGACACAATTAATGCCAATACCAAATCCCAAGAGAATTTTCCAACATGGATCGTTGTATCAGGAACTTAAATGAGAGTCATTTCATTAAAAGTGACTGCATGTGCCAGTAGAATCTGAATTAACGATAGTTTCTTCTTCCAAGGAATGCTCATTGTATTGGTGTCAGGCACAATGCCTTACACATAACGAATAGTCATGTTTAACTGATCTTGTTGCAAAGTAATGCTCTTCAATAAATATTTCTAGCTCTTAAAGCCTTTCCTTTTTCCTCCACAGTCTGTAAATCTGTAAATTACCTGAGCTTTGGCCAAGGCTCTCCTCTTCAACAATCAATTGCAACTACTTACAAGGGAAAAAAAAATCTAAATTCTCAGTCAATGCCACCTGCCATAATAAAGCACATCTACTCATCCACAGCCAAGAGATGGAACAGAGTAGAATATACATCATGTCTTCTTTATTGTGTTACAACGTGAAATTCTACCTTCCTAAAAAAACATGAGAATTTGAGTGAATCTCAACTTCCTGACTTTCCCCCACTGTCTTTATAACCAAGTTCCAACTTGCTATCTCTGTTTCCTCCCTAAACTCCTACACTACCAGCTCTCCAGTGAAACCACTCTTGCATTGCAAGGTCTCAATGACTCCTCATTATCAAACCTTAAGGACATTTCAATTTGCATGTATTTATTGACCACCATAAAACATACGTATTTTGAAATACATCCTCTTTTTTTAAATACTCTCTTCCTGTAAGACATCACATTTTCATAGCTTCATGGTTCTACTTCTAGTCTTAATCATTTTTTTCCTTTCTTTTCTCCATCTAATTTTTTTTTCATTTTATTTTATTTCTTTTCAGTGTTTCGAAATTCATTGTTTATGCACCACACCCAGTGCTCCATGCAATACGTTCTTTTTAAGATTTTATTTATTTATTTGACAGAGAGAGATCACAAGTAGGCACAGAGGCAGGCAGAGAGAGGGGGTGAAGCAGGCTCCCTGCTGAGCAGAGAGCCCAATACAGGGGCTCAATCCCAGGATCTGAGATAATGACCTAAACTGAAGGGGCTTAACACACTGAGCCACCCAGGTGCCCCTGGTGGCTAATCTAATTCTTAATGTTCTTAATGTTCTTAAATGTTGATGTCCCCAAGAGTACTGTCACTGGCTCTTTTCTCTCACTTTTACAGCTTTTTCTAGGAAAATTCACTCTTATGCATCTTTCCACTACTCTACCTTGCCCACAAAGCCATACCTGGGCCCCCTAATCTACACCAACAGGAAAGGAACTATGAAAATTTTGCATCCTCAAGGAGCGTGCACTATAACGCAGCCATGGAGTATGAAGTTGGGCGTGGGGGGAGCTCCCAAAGGACAAAGTGAGGAGTCAACAGAGAACATGCACTAGGGAATTCCTCTCAGATAGCAAATCCAAGAGCTACCAGAAATCCTAATGAAGGAGCCTTTCTAACACCAGAGAATAAACACTTCATAATTCCTGCCTAGCACAATTTGATAACTGCTGTGGATAATGACTTCTGTGCTTTTCTCAGTTCCCTCTTCTCTGAGTGGGAAACTATAGCAATTATTCTACTTGTTCTCTACCATTAGATTATGAGAGCTTATGGGACAGAGTGCCTTTTAGTTTATGGGTTACCAAACCACAAGAAGCTCTATCTATCTGACCCAAACATACCCAGAGATCAAAGACTTTGAGTTGGATGAGTAACTTAATGGAATTTGGAAATTATCTTCCTTATGGAGGAGCAGATGGTGTCCTATGAATGAACAGCAGTATGTTCAAAGATATTTGGGAGTCCAAAATTTTGTCTGCCAATACTCATTCTCCTCTTTTTCAATGGTGGTAGAGTCTTCAGTTTGGGGCTTGACACAAAGCTTCCCAGAATAGAGAATGCCACTTCCACTTTCCTTTTGCAACTAGGTAAATGACTAAATTCTGACCAATGGGACAACAAGCCCAAGCGTTTAGGTAGCAGCTTCTTCAAGTCTTTTGATGAGACTAGAGCATGTGTGCCCTTTGCTCTCTCTCTTTTTCTCTCTCCAACCTGCTGCCTGTCACCAACCATGTCACCAATTTAGATGTCACCAACCATGACAAGGCAGTATGATATAAGGAACATTTGTCCTTCGTGTTATAGAGCACCATATTCATCTGCAAGTACCAACTCAGATTTTTATGGGCAGCTAAAATAAAACTCTGTACCATTTAAGGCACTATTAGTTGGTATTTTCTGTGACTTAGAGTAATACCTAGTCCTAATTGGCAAAGTATATGAAATGAACAAAGGTCATTTGTTGCTTGAGCAACTGAATGAATGATGACAAAATTCACTGCGATAGGAAAGGGTAGGTTCAAGTGAAGGATTCAATTTTGGATGTGTAGAGTATAGGGTGCTCATAAAAATCCAGAGACATTCTCTGAAGGGTAGTTTAAATTTTTTTTTAATTTATTTATTTGTCAGAGAGAGAGGGAGAGAGAGCGAGGGAGCACAGGCAGACAGAGTGGCAGGCAGAGGCAGAGGGAGAAGCAGGCTCCCTGCAGAGCAAGGAGCCCGATGTGGGACTCGATCCCAGGACGCTGGGATCATGACCTGAGCCGAAGGCAGCCTCTTAACCAACTGAGCCACCCAGGCGTCCCTCTGAAGGGTAGTTTAGGCAAGAACAAAAAAAATACGAAGATCCATAACATGCAAATGATATATAAAACCTCTAGAATGGACAAGTTCATCCAAGGAACATATATATACAAAGTAGACAGGCAACCATGGTATGAATCCAAAAATAATATTTTAAGCTTACAAATTTCTGTCATTTCTCATGTTCTGGCTTTCATTTTCATGTTTACTCTGTATACACAGTATTTATGCTGAGCCAATCTCCTATCAGATGCGACCTTGCCCCACAGGAATAACCAGTGGAAAACACTGTTCTAATAAAGTCAATGGAAAGTTCACAGACTTGCCCAAATCTTATCTGCCCTATTTATAGTCCAAGAAACAGAACTAGAACATTTAGGGTAAAATGGGCTTTTCTGAATAACTTCATCATTCACAATCATAACAAAAAAAAAAATCACAAAATCTCAGAATTAGAAAGTGCCCTCAGACCGGTCTATACCAACATACTACCATAAATAAAGATTATACATCATAAATATAATTCATTTAATAAGAATCTTAAATGAACAAATGTAAAAGCTATTCCTACATGTTTGAAAGAATAAGAGAATAAAAAACTTCTTTCAGGAAATAACTTAGTAAATGTAAAAATGTTGTTTCAAGTGTTTCTCATGTTGTCTTTTCCATCTCAAATATTCACAAAATCAAACTCATTGATGATATTCTGACATAAGCAAGGAAGGCCAGTTTAAATATCAGGAGCCATCTTTTAACTGAAAGGTCATTCAAATATCGCTAGAGTTTACCAAAGTAGTTTATGGAATCTCCCTCAGAGGTTTTTAAACATCACTCAGACACTCATTTGAAGGAATTCGTTTAAGATAACTCAAATATACTTCTTTTGCAGCAGGGAGTTGAACCACAAAATTGTTTTACTATGACAGTATTTCCTGGCTGGAAATTGAAGGTGGGAAAAGAAAATAACAGTGAATTTGAAGTTTGGGGTTTTATTATTTAAATCATTTCCTCAAATTTAATGAACTGTAAATTTCACCATTTATGGCATTTAAATACATTCAAGACTCTAGGACATTTGTCATGCCCTTGCCAAATGGAATTTATTTAATTTCTGACTAACTTAAACTTAGGATTTCTCTGAAGGAGGCATAAAGTCTTGGTTCTGGCTCCAGCTTTATAACTTCCAGTCAAGACAGGAGAACCGCAAGACTGAGCTACCACAGTGGACTGACCTCTATTGTTCAAGGACATCTTGGCTTGCCTGGACACTTTTTGATACTTGAAACTAGTATTTGAAGTCACAGAGGGAAGTCATCTCTATGGTTTGGAAGCAGTTAACTTTTCCAACCAACAATTCTATGCAGTCAACTCTTGATTAATGAGTTAATGAGGTGGAGAAAGGCAATGGCTGAATTCTAAATTGTAGCTAAAACCAAACTGCAATTAAACATGGTTAATCCACACCCAAATCACTACTCCAACATTCTAAATTAATAGCAAAAGAACAGGTATAAAACAGTAAAGGCAAACTGAAGACTTACTCTAAATGCAACCTTGAAAATCAGGGCTATCAAGCGCAGAGTTTACATGACAGTGATGGGCTGTGCTCCATACTCTTTTTTCTTTTGTATTCTTTAAGATGACTCCAGATACAGAACTCTCTCTTAAAGGGTGTAAGAAAACAAGGTCACTTTAAATTCCCCATGCCCCCAATAAGATCATAATTAGCAACAAGTAACGGAACAAATTATTAAATGCCTGGAATAAAACATTGTTTGTTGATGACCACTACAAATGCTATCAATTTTAAGACACATTAAATGCCTGGTAAGTGAAGTATTTATGTCACAGTTCCTCTTCCAGAAACAGAGGACTGCCCTCACTGTACCTCTCGCAAGTCTGGCCCAAGACTACAGGAACTGAAAGAATCAAAGCTCTTGTGAATGGGGCTTTCTAGGCTGCTGTTGCAGGCTACTGATTAAACTATAGGGCATTATGGCCAAAGTGCCTTCATCCTCAGTGCTATCCATCCAAAGACTGTTCCAAAGGCAACAGTAAAGTTGTTTTAAAGGTGGAAGGAGACTAGTTTTAGACACAGCCTTCTTTGATGAAGATGATATATGGGGAATGGGTGCACATGACTGACTTCCCTTAGACACAGCAAGCAGGGGACAAACTGACCTTGGGCTATACGATCTTGTGTTAAGTTCTCCAGTTCTTTTATTTCCTGTCCATGTGCCCTTGAGCAAGTCCTTTATTTTTCCCTAAGGCTCTGTTCTCTTATAAAAAGAAAAAAGAAAAAAGAAAAAGAGAAGAGGTGGGAAGGGAAGAAAGGGAAGAAATCTGTATGACACCTTAATGGACTGCTATGAGGGTCAACAAGTTAATTATATGAAAGTTCTTTGCAAAGTATAAAAAGTATAGAATACAAGGAATTACCACAATTAAACTATCATTACTTGAGTAATTATCAATTTGATGTTCTCTTAAGTACCACCTCATTCTGTTTCAAAACCATATATATTTTTTCCCAGAAGTTACACTTTCTAATGTAGAATAAAGATACAATACTTAACAGCTACAATCCATAAACCACATATATACAATACATGTCAACTACCAGACCCAGCATATAGTATACCATTTGTTACATATACATATGTCACATACTTAATCTGTAAATTGTCCAACAACTTCTATGAAATGGTGAACTATTTTTATAAAAACTGGGTACCTACAGTGAACATAATAATAAAAACTGGGTACCTAGTGATCATGCCAAACACAAAGTCTTACTGCTGCCTAAAATATTTTCCCTCAGGATGGCAGTCTTGATTCTTTCTCTTTCCCATCCCATTCTGTAATTATCTTCTTCTCTGAAATTACCAAAAGAATGTCTCAAATTATATCTATTCTTTACTAACAGAATTCAGAAAAAAAAATTGACATTTATTATATATTTATGGGCTAAACACTTTACATATATTGCTATTGAAACAAGTGGGAAGCGTCACACTTGCTGAGAAACTATCACACCCCAGCACTCTAACAGGCAATTCCCATATGCCATTTAATTCTGACAGCAATAATTTTTTAAATGCCTATTTTTCAGAGGAGAAAAGTAAGCCTCGGTGAGATGAGACTGACTCAAATTCACACACCAGGCTGCAAATCCAGGATTCCAGGTCAGCTTTTTCATTCCAAATATGTTTAAATACTAACCAGTTGATTTGTATAGGGGAAACAAGGTTCACAAATTTATTCCTAAAATATCCAATTATCTATAGAACCACATCAGTATGCATCTTGAGACCAAAATACTGGTAGTAAAATAAAAATATAGCTGCAGTTGAAAAGCAAGTTATCACATTTGACCCCACCCTTTTTATTTCCTTTAGTTATATTTTCCTTGAATTTGGGCTTTTGAAGCTTTCTTGAGTTTTTGTTAGAGGCAGATGCCTATTCTGTCTTAGGCTGTTTTTTTGGAGAGCCAGGAAATGATTAAATTTGACAAGCAAAACTTCACAAATGAAAGAATTTTCAAAAGCCTTAGGCCTGCAATAATGCTATTGGCATTAATTCAATCAAAAAGTTATTTCTTGGGCAACTACTGTATTCTTAGCCTCAGCAAAATGTCATCCCCAGAGTTGACTAGATGCCCTCTTTTATCATCTTAGCATACTCTTTATGTTTCCTGAGTAGCTGTTTAATATCTTTCTGCCGCACAAGGTCATAAACTAAGCCACATAAGGGTAGGGACTACATATTTGTCTTGTTGCCTGCTCTATTCCCAGGCTCTTTCCCAGGGACACAGGGACACAGATACACACACACACACACACATACACAGGGACACACACACACACACACACACACACACACACACATACACACAGGTACACAGCCCTTACTGAATGTCCTCTCCCTCTCCCTGAATGAATGAGCTAAAGGATTTAATAGCCAGCTAGCCATAGAGTCAATGGTAGAGCACTTCTGTTAGCGTTTCCTAGAGTGAAATCAATTCTAAGCAAATTTTACATATAAACAAACAAAAAACCACCTGGCTTCACTATTGCAAAAATAACCTTCTTGCACGTTTTTTGCCTTATCAGAAGGTTTCCTGTGGCTTTTCTACATGTAAAATCATTAAAGCCAAACTCTCCAAACTGATCTCAACCAAAACAGAGAACCTCCTGCCATGACTCCTGCTTCGAGCCATTTCTGCTCATCCCTAGGGTCATATTCTCTTTCAAAGGCACCAGCTTCTTTCACGTTTTCAGGATATTTTCCAAATTCATTTTTCAACAAGTATCTTTACCTGTCTGGCCTTATCTTCTGCCCACTATCAAATATTAGTATTCCAAATGCAGCTCATGGGCACATTGGTAAAAAAATAAATAAATAAAATAGTAAAAAAATAATAATAATAACTGTCCTGAGGCAAAGAATAATAAAACTACCCATTAGAAACAATAAAAATTAGTATTCATAATAACTCTGTCAGGTTAAAGTTTCCAGAGAAAGCTCTAGAAAAATAAATTCTAATAAACCTTCCCCACTGATTAGGATCATCACTATTTTAATTATTAAAAAAATTTAACTTTGTAAAAACAAATTATTAAATCAGGTTGGGCTTTTAAGTCTAGAATCACCACAAATGGGGTGGTACATACATATGGAAATCAACATTTCTATTTCCAGAATGCTCATTTTCTATAACATCACCTTTGTTTCCCTTTACATAATGGTGTCTGCTTTCAAATTTCTCTCATCAAAAATGGGAGAACACCACCACTGCAGCACCCTTTGCAGACAAAGCTTTTCTCTCCTTAAATGACCGCGTCCTTTCTCCTGAACTTCCTTTCATAAACAATTTTCTATGGTAATAACTCGGGATTTTTCACCAAATGAGATTTACAGCCTCTGTTTAAAATGGCAACACGACTTTGCTTGCATGCACAGACTAATGATCTGCAAAGCATATTTTTATACGAACTCAAGGCACAAAAATGCAATGCCCTTTTGTGTAACCTTTGACCACTGGCTCTAAAAGTTTTCTCAATGAATTTTGGTAAGATATGCTCAACCACTAGTCTCCTTTCTTGTGAATTTTCTTCTTTGGGGATTCTTTTTTCACTGTGCTATGGCATCTTTGGTCGCTAAGAGCTACAGGAAAATCTTTTTATGAAAATGAAACTTTCCCTCTGGAAATTTCAAAGATTTGTCAAGATACCAATCTCCCAAGTTCAAATTTCTTCTCCTTATCAGTGAAGTGAAATAATGTTATGGTTATTATACTTACTTTCCTTTAATAATTCATAACACTATAATAATTTAATAATAAAGACTATTTTTCTCTTTCATATTTTTGCTATGAAATACATCACATGCATAAAAATTGTGTTAAATGTAGGAACTTGGCTTTTCATGTTTAATTCTTCAGTCCTCTAGGTATTGTTTGTGTATGAGCTGATGTAGGGATCCAATATTGGTTTTTTTCCATCATTAAACATTTAGTGTCCCCCAGTTTGCAGAAAGATCCAACTTTTCCCCACTGATCTGCAATACCACTGTATCATATACCAAGGATACACAGAAGTATCAGTGTCTTTCAATGTCTGAGTTCTCTATTCTGTTTCTATGCCAATACCACATGGTCATAATCCCTATAGCTTCATAATTGTGAGAAATTGTTTCTCCCCACTCATAATCTCTTGAATTCTCATAGAGTAAATCCACACATTGCCTTTTTTGTTTTCTTCATTAGTGCTCTATTATTAGCCCTTTGTTCTTACACATGAATTTTAGAATCATTTCCAAAACCCTTTGGGTCTTTTATTTAACTTGCATTAAATTTATAGATAACTATAAATGTGAACCTGGCATTTTTACAATATTGAATCTTGCTACCTCTAAACATGGTAAGTCTGTACATTTGAATAATTTCAATATCTTCAAATAAAAATGTTTTTTCCTGAAGAATTTGCACGTTTTGTTGGATTTCTAGATTACACAACTAATGTTATTTAGGAATGCAATTGGCTTTTTAAAAAACTTCTACTGAAGCAAAACATACATACAGAAAAATACACAAATCATAATTTACAACCCAGTGAATTATCACAAAATGACCTTGCCCGTGTGACTACCACCCACATAAAAATAAAGTAATACCAGCACCCAAGAAACCACGAGCACCAAAACCACTTCCTCCCCCAGGATAAACACTTTTATCATCAATTTCTATCACCACTACCCTTGCCTGGTCCTCATGTTATATAAAGTGAAGTCTTACAGACTATTATTCTCTGCTTTCTCTATTATCAGGTTTCTAAGAGTCATCTATGTTACTGCATGTAACTGTAGTTCATTCTTTTTCATTTTTTATAGTGTTACACTGTGTGAATGTGTGACTATAACACAGTTTATCCTTTCTCATGATAATGGATATTTAAATAATATTCAGTTGGTTTTTATAAATAAAACTGCTATGAACATTCTAGTACACATGTTTTGGTAAAATACATGTACATATATATATATACCTTTTTATATTTACCATCTGACTGGAGATCCTATTTTTTAAAGGGCTTGTTCAAGCCCATTGCCCTTTTTTAACATTCAATTATCTGTCTTTATCATACTAATTTGTAGTAATTCTTAACGCTTTGGTAACATGCCCTCTATCAGTTCCATGCATTGTTGATATCTTTTCCCACTTAAGTTATACCTTAGGATGAACAGAAGACCTTAATTTTAATGTTGAACAACTTAATAATAATATTTTCCTTTATAACAAGAACTTTTTGTGTCCCTTTTCCAGAAATCACTCCCTACCCCAAGGTCATGAAGATAATCTCCAATGTTATCTCTAGAAGATTTAGTGTTTTACCATTTACACTTAGAAATAGATTTTACCTGGGCATCTGGGTGGATCAGTGGACTAAAGGTTCTGCCTTTGGCTCAGGTCATGATCCCAGGGTCCTGGGATCAAGCCCCGCATCCAGCTCTCTGCTCAGCGGGGAGCCTGCTTCTCCCTCTCTCTCTACCTGCCTCTCTGCCTACTTGTGATCTCTGTCTGTCAAATAAATAAGTAAAATCTTTAAAAAAATTTTAAAAAAGGAAATAGATTTTACCTAGAATTGACTTTTGCATAGCACCTGAAATAGGGTTTAAGTTTTATTTTCCCCATATGATTCTCTAATTCAGAACAATTTATTTAAAAGATTGTCATAGTCCCACTGCTCTGCAGTGTCACATTTGCCATGAGTTATAGGAGGATTAGTTGATAGAATTTTTTTCCATTGGTCTATTTGCCCAGCCTTGCATAAGCAATGCACCATATTAATATATTTGGTATTAAAATCAGTATTTGTATCTAGTAGTGTCTCCTAACTTTGTTGTTAAGACTGTCTTATTTTTCTGCATAAATTTTAAAAATCAACTTGTCAATTTACATACACAAACATACAAACGACTTTGTGGGAATTCTGATTAAGGTTGCACTGATTTGGGATGCCTGAGTGGTTCAGTCAGTCAAGTGGTAGACTCTTGATTTTGGCTAGGTCATGATCTCAGAGTTGTAGGACTGAAGCCCCCATCCAGTTCTGTATCCAATGCAGAGTCTGCTTGTCTCTCCCCCCATAATGCTCTCTCTCTTTCAAATAAATAATAGCTTTCAAAAAAAAAAAAAAAAGATTGCACTGACTCTAAGGATTCATTGGGGTAGAAGTGCCATGATGACAAGAGTCTTCCAAACCATGAACATATTATAACCCTTCTTCTACTTAGATATTTTTTAATTTTCTCTAGAAATGTTTTAGAGTTTTCTATGAAAAGCATCTACATCTCTCCCATTAAATTTACTCCTATGTATTTTTGTTTGTTTGTTTTCACAAATAGCATTGTTTTTTGCTCAAATTGCTCCTGGTATTTAGAAACATGATAACCCTGTTTAAATGTTTTTTTTTTAATTTCAGTTATTAATTCTAATAATTATCTGCAGGTTGTTTTGAATTTTCTATGTATACAGGTGTCATCTGTGAAAAATGACAGTGTCTTTCTTCCTTTCTAGTCTTTATGCCTTTTATTTCTTTCTCTTGCCTTCTTTGTTAACTGTGTTGCATTTCAAGAAGGAAAATGGAAAAATCAAAAAAGGAAATACGAAAAAAGGTAGTTTTCTGTTATCCAGTTCTATGAATAGACTTTGAATACTTTGAAAGACCACTCTCATTCATCTTTTCTCCACTCATAAAGATCCCCAACCATACTTCTCTGCCAATATTTCAACCATTCCTCCAGGTACCTAATCTGGACCACATGGCTACACATTTTCTTTCCTGCTATCTAGACTTCCTACCTCTTTGAGTCTCTCCTACATCAATATGCAAGACTAATATTCCCAAAGCTAAGGCTTATTACTCACCTGTGAAATATGAAGTATTGTGCTCAGTACCACACATTTAATCCTCAGAACAAACCAATGATGGTGACACTATTAGTTTTGATATCTCTGTGGTCTTTTTATAATACAAGAATGTGTTTTCTTCTACAATAAGAAAAGTAAAGAAAAGCTTTTTTAAAATAAATGTTTGTTAAATGAAGACTTTATTGGAAAAATCTATACATACCTGTAAGTGTATATGTACCTACAGATGGTCCCCGACTTATGATGGTTTGACTTATGATTTTTGACTTTACAATAGTGTGAAAGCAATATGCATTCAGTGGAAACAGTACTTCAAATTTTGATTTTTTTTTCCCAGAGCTACCAATATATGGCATGATATTCTTCCTCCCACTTTCCCACAGCTCCCAGTCAGCCACACAATCCCAAGGGTAGAAAACCAATACAATGAAGAACCATTCTGGGGCCATACCACCATTCTAGTTTTCACTTTTAAATGTAACATTCAATAAATTAATAAGATATTCAACACTTTATTATAAATAGGCTTTGTGTTAGGTGATTTTGCCCAACTGTAAGCCAATATAAGTGTTGTGAGCACTTTTAATGTAGGCCAGGCTAAGCTATGGTGCTTGGTGGGTTAAGAGTATTAAATGCAATTTTGACTTCTATTATTTCAACCTACAATGTGCTTATCAGGATGTGACCCTATTGTAAGTCAAGGAATATCTGCATATACTTATCCATTTATAGTTCAAGGAAAAAATATGGAAGGAGAAAGACAAGTAGAATGTTTTGTGTCACTGATGAGTAAAGTCCATTTTAAATATGCTTACATGTACCCAAGGAGGAAAACCAGCATCATGAATCTGTTCTTTACCTAAATTCTTTAGGATACTTTAAAATGAGAGAATTTCATCTTTATACCCTGCCTTTTCAGTCCTTCTCTTCTTTGCTGAAATTCTATTAAAGAGGGTAAGTATTTGTGGCATTCACAATTTTTCTCTTTGCTATAGCAATAGTTTACTGGTAGAAATTATACAAAGGTCACACATACACAGCAGGTGAAAATTTTAAAAATAAAATAAAAATTAAAAAGACAAAGATTATCTGGGGCCCTGCCAAACCCTGACTGAGTAAATTTGAAAAAAGGCATCAGCTCTATTTTTTCAATTATGATATAATAAACTTGTCACTTGCCTTGAAGAACTGTGTGAATTAATGCGGTAAAATAATTTGAGTTCCTTCAAAATAGGCACTCTAAAATAAGTAATGTTGTTTCACACTGTTCCATTAACTTTGAATCTCCTTATTTTAAAAAGAAAATATAAGAAGGGAACAAATATAGTTCTATAGTAAAATAGACAAGTATAGAACTACAATAGTTCTACAGTAATATAGATAAATATCGTTCATATTCTAACTACTTGTTCTTAAGAAAATGATTATTTTGGATGCATATCTATATATTACAATCTATTTTTTTTCCATTTCTTGAGAAACAACATTTAAAATTTAAAAATGTATTTGCCCTGGGAGCCTGGGTGGCTCAGTTAATTAAGCATCTGCCTTTGGCTCAGGTCATGATCCTAAGGTCCTGGGACAGAGTCCCACATTGGGCTCCCTGCCCAGCAGGGAGCCTGCTTCTCCCTCTGCCTCTGTCTCTCATGAATAAATAAATAAAATCTTTAAAAATAATGAGTAAATAAAAATGTATTTGCCTTAAGACGAAATCAGAGGGAGACAAACCTGAGAGACTCTTAACTACAGGAAACAAACATAGGGTTACTGGAGGGGAGGTGGGTGAGAGGATGGGGTAACTGGGTGATGGGCATTAAGGAGGACACTTGTAATGAGTACTGAGTGTTATATGTAACTGATGAATCACTGAATTCTATCTCTGAAACTAATAATAAACTATATGTTAATTAGTTGATTTTAAATAAAATTTTAAGAAGTGTATTTGTCCTCTATCCAGAAATTCTATCACTGTGAATTCTAAGAAACATGCCAAAATATCAAAAAAAATTTAAACAAAAATATATTTATTGCAGCCTAACATGGGGGAGGGGGGACAATGATCCAATAATGAGGGAATGTTTAAGTAAATTGTCATTTAACCACATGATGAAACATCATATAAACAATGAAATATTTTTTCTTAGATTTTTTAAATTTATTTATTGGACAAAGAGCACGAGCTGCAGAGCAGCAGGAAGAGAGAGAGAAACAAGCAGGCTCCCTGTTCAGCAAGGAGCCCCAAGCAGGACTGGATCCCAGGACCCAGGGATCACAACCTGAGCCACAGGCTGATGCTTAACCAACGGAGCCACCCAGGCACCCAAAATATACACTTTCTAACAAGAATTTTGTAACAAGAAGGAAGAGGGCTTACATTATAAATGAATGTATGTTAACTACCCTATAATTTTAAAACCTAATAAAAATGAAGTGGGAAAAAAAAGACAATGGAATTGTTTATATACTCCTTCACTATATACTTTGGTATACAGCTCAGCTATACCAAAAAAAGGATTAAAATGAAAAAAGGTTAACAATGCATATCTTAGAATTGTTGAGTTATAATTACACTATCCTTTTAATTTTTTTAAATTATCTATTGTGAATTTTTATTGTTTATGATGAGAAAACTAGAAATCGTATTTTAGACAAAATGCTTTCAGGATGCATTATCAATTCAACGGACTGAGTTTACCAAGAAAGGGAAGCCAAGCAATGCATAAAACTCTGGTTTCAATAGATGGCCACCGCTAGCGGACTCATCAGCACCGTACACATTTTAATCAATGAGTAAAATTAATCGACTAGTGGGCCTCAGCACTGTGAGGTCCCACGTTCTAGTACCACAACAAAACTGCAAAACGGCACTTAGTCCATTAGTCCACCAGCTCCACTGTTCACCTCACTGCTACCACTAGACCAGATATCTGGTTCATCTGAAGGACAAGCCCTGCTTACCATAATTGCTCTAATGGGCAATTACTGCCCAACTCCATGACAGAGAGCTAAATTATTTACCCTTCTAAAGTACACATGTAGATTATCTTGGTCCTGAGACCAGTGATAATTTATTCGGAGGATAAAACTGTGACAACCAACCACGGTGGCTGAGTTAACCTTCTGAGGCCAACCTGTTCTCCTTCTTCATTCTTTTGTTTTGTTTCGTTTGGGACAGGCACAGTTGTGTTCATCACATGAGCCATAAACTTCCCAGAAATTTCCTCTGGTTTCAAGCAGGCTTTGTTCATCGGACCTGAAGTGAATAACTGCCTGCACTCTGACCTCAGCAAATGGGAGGCACAGGGAAACCTGACATGTGAGCAGTTCATCTTCACTGTGTGTTCTGCGGTCATCCTCAAGTCACACATGTGACCATCCTTATTCCGAGACTGAAAATAGTCTCAGAGGAAAAAGATGGCATTTGAAAGCAGAAAACATTTGGTCCAAATCTTGGCGCAATCATTTACTTGTCCTGCAACTTTGGGCAAGTTACTTGACCCCTAGGACCTTAATGTCTTCATGTGTAAAATAATGGTAACAATTCTTAACCTTTTTTGAGTTTGTAGGAAGATTTCTTAATATAGGTAGAAGGCTTAACACAGTATTTGTTATCAGTATTCATGAGGTTGTAGTTAAAATAAATGTACAGGTGCTAAAATAAAAATCTCAGTTGGAACACTTCCTAAAATGAGGAACTAGAGCAGGTCGAAAACTGTTCAAAGAATCTAAGAACCAGAAAGAAGACCCTGCATTGATAGGACACGAAGATTGGGAGTTGAAGATTAAGAAGGAGGAGGTTTATTGTAGATTTTCACCACCTGGATGATATTATTTGGACTACTGTTTTTCTTAATTAGTATTCCTGGACTCTAACACACAGAAAAGGTACAAAATGTAAATGAAATGCAAAATGAATTTGCATTCAGCATCCATGTAACACCCAACAGCGCAGGTCAAGACATAGATCATTGCCAGCATCACAGTAATCCAGAGATGGATTTTTAAAGAAGGATTTTCAGAGAACTGTCAACCCTTCACCTCAAGCCAACAGACAGAAGCTTTAAAGGAGGCAATGTCCTCAGCTGTTAGAACTTAGGGGCAAGAAGCTGACTGAAGTAGCCTATGCAGGAGAGTAACCATTTTCTGAGAATTTATCAGTACAAAGAATTTATGACTCTTTCTCTTGGACCAAATGTGAGTCTCATATAGGAGAAAGAATCATACGGGGAATTTAAGATACTAAGAGAGCCTGCAGGACAATGAACAAGCATCGACAGATATAATCAAGGGCTTTCATTCATAGAGGCAATGGAGGAAATGAGCAACTAGGATAAATAAAAATGCATTTGCCCATGTCAGAGAAACTGCAGGAATTACAACATGGGATCATCTCTGAAAAACCCATGTGTCCTTACAAGCAAGAATCAGCTTTAATGTCTCCCATCTCCAGAGCGTATCACTTACTCCACAGTACCAGTCAAGCAAAATACCCCGTCCTTCTCCTACCTCCTCCACCCACCAGCATGAGAAAGATCAGAAACAAATTAGCAAGGAGAGGAGGAATTAAAAGCTAGGCAGGCATGAGAGCAAGAACCTATCACATAGCTACTGATGCATTACCAATCTGGTGGCACAAATTTTCAAGACATGAAGAAGCTTCAACTTTAAATCAAGTTGTGGCTTTTAATGAAAACCAATGGCTCCTACATGCGACTGGACATTTTGCTTTTTGGATTTAGACTCTTTGTATGCTTAAGATTGTCCAGAAAATTCATTGAATTGCATCTATTTTCAGGGTCAAGAAAAGAGTCATAGAGGAACAAAGATATTAAAAAGAGAAATTCCTTTCTGACTCTAGTATTTAAGTCATGTGACTCTAATACACTGGGTTTTATCATTCCTATTATCATGGCAGGCTTTAAGACGGGTGTAGGAAACAGCCACATCTTACCCAGTATCGGCATTAGACCTCCAGGCCCACCAGCAGGATATACAATCACATGAGATTATCTGCCCTGGTGAAGTAGCAGCCCCTGAATATTTTTTTAAGTGTTTTTAAAAACAACATTGTCCAGTTTGATGTAGAAAGTAGAGAAAACATCCTCATCCCTCCATGTCCCTGACCTGAACTGTACGGCATGTGTATAGCAATAATGTGGGAGAACACCTGTGGACCAGTCTCTCGGCGACTGCTCAGATCCACAGCACATGCATTTGCTCCTTGCTTTGGAGTGCTGCCACACGATTTCACTGTACAACCTCAACAGAGCACACAACGGAAAGGTACACCCAAGAAAGTGTCTCTCCTGCACTCTGATAGTGCCTGCACTTGTCACAGGGACTCTGAGGGTACTGCATGTCCTCAAAAAAAGTGTTGTCAGCCTAAATGAAAAGTAATTCAAAATCAATAAAAAAATGTAACTTTCTCTGTTTATAGCCTGTGACATAAAATTTAAAACTCAATGATTATAAAAGAAGGTTAAAATATCAAACCCCAGAAATATGCTATCAATTAACTCCTACAAGCAGAAGCAGATGAAAATCGAGTTCTTAAATATCAAAGCTGGTAACCTGGTTTATATTTAACAGAGTTTTACTCTGTTACTCTTAAAAACTAAATTTAAAACATCATTACCTAGATCTTTGTATATTGACCGATGAATTAAAATTTAATTTTGCCATAGCTATGAGCCTTTAGCCAATTTCTAGTTTCAACCTAATATTTTGTGTACCTATCTTTATTAAGGGACCTTAGTCCACAACCCAAAGAATCAGAATTGTAAAAAAAAAAAAAAAACTTAAAAAATCATTTTATTCCATACCTCATTTTCCACACGGGAAAAACAATAACCCAGAGAGATAAAGTGACTTGTCTGGAATTGCCTAAGTAATTACTTAAAGATGAGTCTAGAACTCCAACTAATATCCTTTGCATTATACAGGAGATTTTCCAACTCCATTTTCTACCACCTTTGGGATTTCCAGAAGATTGCTAGCAATTTGCTACAGATACCAGACTCCATTATCCTTTCCTCATTTCAAACTAAGCAACTCCACTGTAATTTGTTTCACATATTAGCTTCCATGTTAGATTTTTTTGAAATTCAATTTTTTTATTAAAGATTTTATTTTTAAGTAATCTCTACAGCCAAAGCAAGGGTCTAACTCACAACCCTGAGATCCAGAGTCACATGCTCCATCAGCAGAGCCAAAGGAACACATTTGGCTAAAATAATTTGAAAATCATTGCTTTCTTTGAACATCAGTGAACTTATTTTCCAAAACAAAACAAAAAAAAGTGAATTAAAAGAATAACCATAATAAGCATAATTTATCATTTTGCTATACTCTACAAGGTAAACTTGAGTTGCTAGTGGCCCTTAAAAAATAACAAATATCAATTAAAGAGCCTTTAGATTGGCACTCCCCTCCCCAAAAAGTGCTAACTAGCAAATACATCACTAACTGGCCGTTAGTTTGACAATAACGGAATACATGGTTTTAGCTACTTCATATACTGTCTCTTCCTTTGTTTCATTTCACAGAAGTAATCCACCCATGGAAAATATCTTTAGAACAGGACTCCATGTGAGAAGGTAAAAAGCCCGATATGTGCACATCAAGCATTTCCACAAAGAGTAGGCAAATTATATTGGGGATGTCAGCTGTAGTCATCATTTCAAAATCCTGTCATTATTTAGAAACTGTGTGTCCCAAGATATATTTACTCAGATATATCTACCCCCAATCCTTCTAGTTGCACAGAAGGAGCTCAAACAGAAAAATCTATGCTCTGGCAATGCCTAAAGTTTCCTGCCATGTTCACTCCTTATCATTGACCATGATGTATCCTCACAACTGGTTTTTTTAGTTAAATGAAAAAAGATGATGGATAGAATTAATGCATAGGAAAAACAACAACAAAAATGCAATTTTTTTGGTATAAATTGCACTCATTCTTGGGTTTCTGATATTTAATACAGTGAACTAATTTTCTATGCTTAGCTTTGGTCCAAGTAATATGCTGTTATGCTGAATTTCTACCGAATAGTGTGGTTGCATAGATTGCTAAAGAAAAAAGAGTTTATGTTAAAAACATGAAGAAGTTACCTCATGTAGAAATGGCTTCATTTAAGGGATTTTACTTAGTCTAGAGAAAGGAATACAATAAAATAACATTTTAAATGTTGTACATAAAAAAATTAATTGTACTGATTTTTCCAAGAATAGGATGGAAATCACATAAGCCAAGATGAATAGAATCTGATAGGTAATAAGTTAGTGTAAGGAGTTCAGTATATGTCTCAGGGCCAAGAGCTACCCTCTTCACCTTCTACATGATAACCTGAACTTAAGTTAACTTTCCAGCTCCATTCCCTTGGGAGCCCAAGTAAAGCTAGCATGTGGCATATTTCACAAGACAACTTTGCTTAGAGGAAAAATGATTTGTGACTGGTAGCCTGCATCTGGCTGGAAGAACAATAAATCCCTGATTGGGAGCCCATCTATAGGGCTAACTTCTTTCACTCAGCCCAATATTTTCAAGGGTTAATCCATGTTGTAACATGTATTAGCATTTCACTTCTTAACAGCTTTATTGAGATACAATTCACATAACATGCAATTAACTCACTCGCAGCGTGCAATTCAGGGAATAAAAGGCACAGCAGAGGGAAGAGAGTCAATGATATTCTACTAGCATTGTATGGCGACAGATGGTAGCTACACATGTGGGGAACAAAGCATAACTTACAGAGATACTGAAATCTATGCTGTTCACCTGAAACTAATGTAACATTATACCAACCATACTCAAATTTTAAAAATTAAAATAAAGTGTACACCAATCTACTTTGTCTACATGAATTCACTTATTCTGGGCTTCCCTGTGAATGGAATCATACTATTATGTGGTCTTTGGTAACTGATTTCTTTCAGTTAATATAATGTTTTCAAGCTTATTCCACGACGCATCATGTGTCAGTACTTCATTACTTTTTAGGGTTGAACAATATTTCATTCAATGCACATACCACATTTGGTTTATCCATTTGTCCGCTGATGGCCATTTGGGTTGTTTCCACCTTTTGGCTATTATGAATGATGCTGGTGGAACATTTGGGTACATGTTTTCTTGGGAACATGTGTTTTCATTTCTCTTGGACATATAACCAACCATTTGCTGAGTCATATGGTAACTCCATGTTTAATCATTTGAGGAATTGCCAGACTTCCAAATAGGCTGTACCACCTTACATTCTTACTAACAGTGAATCAGGGTTATTCTCCACATTCTCACCAACTCTTATCTGAGTTTTTTATTCTATATGCTTATTTCTAATAGTTACCTTTTCTGGAGCACCTGAGTGGCTCAGTCGATTAAGCAGCTCCTTTCTGCTCAGGTCATGATCCCAAAGTCCTGGGAAAGGGCCACACAGTGGGCTCCCTGCTCAGCAGAGCATCTGTTTCTCTCTCTCTCCCTCTACCTCTCTCCCTGCTCATTCTCTGACACTGTCCCTCAAATAAAATCTTTTTAAAAAATTAAAATTAAAAAAACATCATATTTTCCTTCTCTAAAGGCCTTGCAAATGTCATTCAGTGATATTTTCAAGAATTTTGCCCAGGTTTTAGGTTGTAAAAATTTTCTTCCTATTTTTAAGAGACAGTATGAACTGGATCAATCTCCTGCACTCATTACCATCTTCAAAGCTTGTTCAAATATCACCAGTTCTCAAAAATCACTTTGCTCTGAGAGAAAGATAAGACTGAGTATCCACTCGTGTCTTTTTCTTCAAAACTGAGAAGAAATTTTCAATTAAAAAATCCCAAAATATAGATGCTTTGGTTAAAAAAGAAAAAAGTTAAATTAATTTTGGTTATTTGGTACTACTTTTTTTATTTCCCTATATTGTTCCTATGTTGAATTATAGTAATATGTCATGAAATACAAATCAGCATTATAAAAAATTATTTAACCACAGAACTGAATAAAATGTATTCAAATGATAAATGAATACCTATAGTATTTTAAATGCAGGATATAACCCTTTTGAAATAATCCATTGGTTCCAATAAATAATTATTTCCCCAAAAGTTTTTCATCAAATTCAGGTTTCAAACAGAAAGATTATTAACATTGAATTTTATTACCAAAACCTTACTGAATTATTCTAATCATTTCAAAACAGAGAGTATAATAAGGAATTTCATTATTATTCTAATGATCCAGTTTTATGATTTCATACAACCTAAAACTGCAAAGACATTTGAAATCAGAACGTGAGCTACTCCCTCCCTTTGCAGGTAAACAGAGAACCAAACATTAAACAAACTACAAATAAATGAGCTCAGGTTTAACTATTATGTCACATTGTTCTAGCAGCTAGCATGGTTGATCTTTGTTAAGTGTGAAAAACAAAGCATTATGAAATAAGCTCCAAGTTCCCTTGGGGATTAATATTATTCTATATGTCTATTACAGAAATCTGTTAAATTCCCATGATACCACTCTCATATTCAAAACATATGCAACCCTATTTTATTACTAACTGTAATTTTAAATTATATTCCATTTTGGTTATCTAATTCAAACCTAAGCCTCTTCACATTTTAGCATGCTTAACTAAAATCTGTCTGTAAATTCAAATTGTATCTGTTGGGATTCTCATATATTTCCAGGATGAGTGGTTGATATGTGTATGTTCAGACCAATGTGCAAGCTTAACTTTGATCACTTTTTGTTTAGTTCAAGGCCTGTCTTGTCCTCTGATATGAATCCTCCAGGAAAAAAGGGGCAAAGCATCTGGTCAGTACCCCAGTACCAAAGCAAATGAGGAGCAAACATCCCTCTGATTTTTGTTGGCAGCTTTTTAAAGTCTCTCAGGTAGAAGGAACATCTATACAGGGACATCTAGTGGCAAAGAGGAATCATTTCAGGATTGGATCCATGACAATATTGGAACTTTACCTTTGTTCTATCTTCATACATCAAAAGGAATAAATTCCCGAGCTCTAGATAATGGCCATTTACAGCACTAATAATAGCATTTTAACAACAACAAAGATAACTGAAAAAGTAAAAAATTTGAACCATATTCTCTTTTTTTCATGATAATGAAATTAAGCTTATACTTAAGATGGATTTGTTCACACCAGGTTTCTCTACTTTTTTTTTTCAAGCCATAGTACCAGTAAGACGTAAAGAATGGTCTCACCAAAATTAATCTCTCCAGAAACGCTGAAAGCCAGAATAAACCAATTCCCCTTTAATAGCATTATTTTATAAAGCAAAATGACTGTAATAAAAAAAAAAACTAATAGAAAACCAATGACCTATATCTCAATTAAAATCATGAAAAAAAAATAACAGCAAATCTTAATTAAACCATTCAGTATCCGTAAGATATTTTCTTATGTGCCTCTTTTACAAACATCTTTTTGTTTCTTTTCTTAAAATGAGATTTAAAATTAGGCAGAAAGTACTTCAATGCAAATACTATTTTTCCCATTAGCTTTTTCCTGCTAAGCAGGAAAAGTAACACTTTTCAGGTACTGCTGGAAAGTTTTATAGCAAAAAGAAAAAAACCAAAACACAAACAAACAAACAACAACAACACACACACAGACAAAAGGGTGAGCATTTAGATCTGGGTCTCAAAAGGAATGTGTTAGCAAGGACTCCAGATACAATGTTTTGATTTTAAATTAATATTGACCTCCATTTCTTTGACCAGCTTGGAGTCTTACTCAGGCTGAACTTCAAAATGGGCATTGAATTGGTAAGGTTTTGTGGTCACCTTGCCTTCCCCATGAATGACCTTCCACCTTCAGTGAACGCAGGCTGAGCACGGCCAGCTCCTTCGTGGGCTCACTCTTCTACTACCATTGTCAGGCCTTTGGCTCCTCATAATTACCATCCCTTTCCCCTTTGCAGTGATAGAAGAGTGGGCTTTAATGTTTTAATGGCCAATTCTCATTTACCTAAGTTTATGAAAATATTAAGATAGTATTTGGAATCATTATGCAGTCACTAGGCAGAGCTGATATTTTCACTGTTCTGGGCACCTTCTTTCTGACTGCCCAAATACTTGCTGTCTTCCTTCTCAACTGCCTGGCATTTATTTACTGAGTGTAAGATGATTTGGCCTTGATTTTTATTGAGGAATCCTAAAATTGCTAAGCATCTCATTTTACCTACTCCCAGGACCATAAGTGGATCCTATTTTTACACAACTATGTCCTATATCATATAAACATATGATAAATATACACATATATAAAAAATAAGCAAACTTCAAGAATATAGAGAAGCTTCTCCTTAGCTTTTTTAAAGCATAAGTATGCAAATATGCAAAAGCATAAGTATGCAAATATGCAAAAGCATAAACAGTGATTCCCTGAATTCAGGTTGTATAAATTATAAGATTGTATAAATTATTATTATGAATTTTAACAAAAAGAGGATAGTTATGAAAACTTATTATACATTCATTTAATATTTAGTATACATTTTTTAACATTTTCCCTATGCCTAGCCCCAGGATGTCCTGCCCACAGCTTTTCTCAGACAATAGATACAATGCTCATCACAGAATTTTTTTTTTTCATTTGAAGATCAGACCAGACTTAGGGTACAGTTAGGCTGAAAAGCCATCACATGTAAATTCACCCAAAGAGACAGATTAGGATATAATTAAGGAAGACTGAAATTTAAGGAATTGTGTGAATTTATAGTTTTGATAAACAGATACTGATATAGAGAGAAATAGAGATATAAATATGTAAATTACATATATTTTTATTCCTTAGATCTGCCCATTGCAAAGGCCTGGAAGTAACGACATCTCAGTCACAAGGAATACACCTAGTGTCCAGATCTGGCTTCTAATTACCATTCTCAACTAAAATAATTAAGGCTCCTTGGGGATATGGCTGATTATAGGCAAAATTAAAGCAGGGAAAATACAAGATGAGCCTAGAACATCTTGTTATGCCAGAGAGCAAAGAAGCACACAAGAATAAAGAAGATATGTCAAAAAGACATAGAAACTAACTTGAACAAATTTCTACTCGTTAAATTGGAGGCAATGTGATCAACATTTTAAATAAAGATAGCAATGGGATATAACACATTTAAGAAAATGAGAAACAAATACATTTAACTAAATGGATAAATTGATAGTTTGATGGAAAAAGAGATATTTTAAAATATTTTATAAAGTACCTCCCCATAAAGTACTTCCTTATTACAAAATAAGTATTTCCACTTTATATTGGAAAAGTGGGACAGACACTACCTTAATTAAATATATATATATCAATGAAGGGAACTTAGCATCACTTCTGGCATGTTTCTGCCAAAATTCACAGTTGAGCCTAATCTTAAGATCAGACAACACAAACTAAGGGACAACCCTGAAAATAACTGGCCTTTTATTTTCAAATGTGTCCAGATTGTGAAAGTTAAGAAGACTAAAGAACTGTTCCGAAGTGAAAAAAGCTCAAGGGATGACAACTAAGTGCAACAAGTGATTCTACTGGATTTTTTTTTTTTTTTGGTTGAAAGTGGCATTATTGGAACAATTAATGAAACTTGAATCAATTCAGAAAACTATACCAGATTAATGTATCAATCTACATTTCTTCATTTGGTGGTTGAATCTGGATAAATAGGAGAATATCCTTTAGCATAAAATACACCTAAAAATATTCAGGAATAAGTAACACACTACCAAATGGTTCTGATATCATATTTCTAACTTTCTGAAAGTTTATCTTAGTTCATGGGGTGTCTGGGTAGTGCAAAAGGTTAAGCACCCAACTCTTGGTTTCAGTTCATGTTGTGATCTCAGGGTGGTGAGATAGAGCCCTGCATTCAGCTCAGCACAGAGTCTGCTTTTGAGATGATCTCTCTCCTTCTGTCCCTCCTATGCATGCTCTCTCTTACTCTCTAAAATAAATGAATAAATCTTATTTTTAAAAAGTTTATGCTTATTTCAGAATTTTAAGAATTATGTATATGAAAGTCTCCCCATGCATTTGAGTAAAATTACTTTTTAAATATTCATATAAAATAAATTCAAAATTCAATTTCCACATCTGTCCCATTAATTGACTATCTAAATGGGAAATATCACTCTATTTAGAAAGTGATACAATCATTTTTGTTTTCTATTTGACATGATTCACTCAATCAATCACCCATAAGTACATACGAAGGAAGGTAATAAAGTTACAGCAAAGAATAAAGTAGACAGTGTCTTAGTCTTACTGAGTTTACATTCTGTGTTGGAGATGGACAAGAAACAAGTGAACAATTTCAGATAGCAATGGTGATCGGAAGAAAATAAAACAAGGTGATGTGAGAGAAAGTGGGTAAAGTAAGAGAGGATGACGATAGGGTCAGAAAGAGTTTCCCTGGGAAAGTGATACTCAAAAGATGAGAACCAATCATGAGAAAATCTGGACAAAGATAGCCCAGGCAAGGGAAACACCTTGCACAAAGGTCCTAGGCAAGAACTACAGGAAGAAAAGAGCAGCCTCTGTGTCCAGTAGGCAATGAACAAGGTAAGATGAGATGAAATGAGGCCTAAGGTGAATTGCAGGACCAAAGTCATGCCTTTGTGAGCCATGCTGAGAAGTTGGGGTTTTATTCTAAGGATAGTAGAGAACCATGAAAGGTTTCCAACTTTCAGTAATCTCTCTTACCTTTAAAAGATCACATATCCACATTGCAGGACAAATGGACGGGGTTGAGGGACGCAAGAAAAGAAGCAAAGGAATAATTTAAAAAATTATTACAGTATAAATGGGAATTGATTTAGTTAAAGGAACAAACAAATAGGTGAACAGTTGAGACAAAAAGGAGTAGACAGACTGGGAATGTACTCTGGACTTGATACTACAACATACTTTTAGAAGATACTATGTATTTCTGGTTGAGCAAATTCTATGTATTTGAACTAACTTTTGCCTAATTCAGTACTTAACTCTCTAATTCCAGCATGAATAAAGAAACTAGGAGCCTATGAGCCTAGTTAGACTAAAAGCAAAACGAATAAAGGGCAAAATAAAAGTGCAGAAAGAAAGGACTCCTTTCCATTTAACATTCTAACCCACAAACTTTGCAATGTCAAATGGTCTACTGAGATTAACTTCCCCTCCTGAAGGCAGTGACTTTCAAACTACATAGATCCAAAACATACCACTGTGAAGAGTTCCTTGCTTTTGTTTTTGTTTTTGTTTTTGTTTTCTGAACTCCCTATACCTGCCTAAAAGCAGAGCCTTCCAAAAGAATTCATCCTTACCCAGGGCTTTCATAACCAGGGGAGAATGACTCCTATCACCAGAGAAAAGAAGTTGGCACCAGGATAAGGAACTGCCTAAACAAACATTCTCACAAAACTATCATATCTCCCATCTATTCTATAGATCCATCTATCTTTCCTAAAAGTCATTTGTTGTCCCGTAAGTGCCCTTCTCCTTTAAGATGGTATATGAGCCCCAAATTCTAACTGCTTCCTGAGTCACATGTTCCATAAACACCCGTATACACTCATATATTAAAATCTGGCTTTTCTCTTGCCAATCTTTTTTTTTTAAGATTTTATTTATTTATTTGACAGAGAGAGATCACAAGTGGGCAGAGAGGCAGGCAGAGAGAGAGGAGGAAGCAGGCTCCCTGCTGAGCAGAGAACCCAATGCGGGGCTCGATCCCAGGACCTGAGATCATGACCTGAGCCGAAGGCAGAGGCTTTAACCCACTGAGCCACCCAGGAGCCCCTCTCTTGCCAATCTTTAATCAGTTTAATTAGCAGGCCTCCAATCAACAACCTGAGAGTGGACAGGAAATATTTTTCCTTGCTAATAAAAGAAAAAATTTCTTTTATAAGAAAAAAATCTGGTCTCCCAGATAAAGGACAAAACCCATTCCTCACCCAGTTGTTATTCTCACAACTTATAAATTTTTGATAGATTTTTTTATACATCAACTAGATTTTGCAAAGAATTTTAAGTAACACACAACAAAACACATCTAATAAAGTAGTAAACTACCAATAATAATAATGATAATAATAATAAATCATTCCTGGGAAAACTTAAGGCATGTATAGGGAGTAAAGAGAGTACTGAAATCATAAGTGTTTATATAATTCACTTTTCTAAGTTAGTCAGCGGTAAGAAAATTATGATTGATTTTTGTTGTTAAAAACGGAGAACTAGGGTGCCTGGGTGGCTCAGTGGGTTAAGCCTCTGCCTTCAGTTCAGGTCATGATCCCAGGGTCCTGGGACTGAGGCCCGCATCAGGCTCTCTGCTCAGCAGGGAGCCTGCTTCCCTGTCTCTCTCTGCCTGCCTCTCTACCTACTTGTGATTTCTCTGTCAAATAAATAAATTTTTAAAAAAAATGGAGAACTAAAGATGCAATGGTCTGTCAGAAAAAGCAGAGCTTTTCTTTGCAGTTAGAACTAACTGGGAATTCTCACATGCAACTTACCTAATGGGGCACTGATCCATGTTATAGGCAACTTCCTTAATAGCAGCCCTCCCCCCCTTAATAACATACAAATGTAGTATCAGATTTCATAAGGATGCTTCTTGCAGCAATCTTCCAAGAAATGTAGGAATAACAGTTCAATGGAGGCAGTACTTAACAAAGGTCAAGGTGGACAAATTAGCTAATTAGCATCTCCATTTGTCAAGCTTTCTCTTTTCTGTATTTCTGGTGTGACTCAGCTGTTTAGAGCGTTATCATCCCTGGTTATCCGGATCACAAGAACTAGACAGAAGCCAGAGCAGGAGTTCCTCAGTTCCTCAGAACATGGCAAGTCTTGTGTCTGGTATATTTCCAAAAATATAAATGACAAGCCCTTCAAGAAGCATGCTTGACTAGAATCTACAAAGATTAAAGAGCAAACAAGATGAGAGAGGGGGTGAAATTTAGGTGAAAATGGTCTAGCCTAAGACAGTGACTCCAGGTCTGGCTCTCTAAACACATGAGTTTTGAAAAGTCATTTTTCTTCTGCACCCCATCCTTAAAGTATCTAAAATATGCTATGGGAAAAGTCAGATTTATAGAAAGAAACATCTTTTTAGGAAGTTTATTCCTTTCATCATTAGCCAGCACTAATCCACCACTTGTCTTCTGAGGAGGAGAAAAGCTACATTCCTAACACAGCCGAACATGTGAACAATGGGCAACCAATTGAAGCAACTCATTTGAAAATTTGTCACTTCCTAGAGAATTACAAGTATGAACTGGAGGGGGAAAAAAATGAATTTATCCTTGAAACTCAATGAAGTATTTCCTAGGAGGATGCAGTAAAGTCAAAAGTACGGAATATGGAATGTTCAACAGGTGGTTCTATTTTTTATTATAGTCAAAGTGAAAATGTCTCAAGAACCAAAAGTGAAAGAAATAAAATTTAACAGGTAATTTTGTCCACATGTTTAAAATAGAGCTGCAAAACTTATTTCTCTTTCTCTAATTGCTTCCAGGAGATTATTTCTCCCAGTTTGCCTTTTGGTAATGAGATACAGAAAACTGTGTCACTGTCACTTTAAGACTGCTTGACTAGTTACTGGTCAACCAGTTAGTAGTTTCAGAAAGAAAGAGGTCCCTTAAAGGAAATCAATTAAATAGGTTACTTCCTTTTGAAGAAAGGTATTTAAGCACTATAATTAAAAGTGTTGATCTGCATTGGGTGTGGTGCATAAACGAATCTTGGAACACTGAAAAAATAAAATAAAATTTTAAAAAAGAAGTGTTGATCTGATTTTAAATGCCTGGGTTTAAACACTGGCTTGGTAGATGACAAAGAGCAATTTACTCGGACACTTGGGTGGCTCAGTTGGTTAAGCAGCTGCCTTCGGCTCAGGTCATGATCCCAGCGTCCTGGGATCAAGTCCCACATCGGGCTTCTTGCTCAGCAGGGAGCCTGCTTCTCCCTCTACCTCTGCCTGCCTCTCTGTCTGCCTGTGCTCGCTCTCTCTCCCTCTCTCTCTGACAAATAAATAAATAAAATCTTTAAAAAAAAAAAAAAAGAGCAATTTACTCACCTCTCTATACTTCTATTTCCATGTCTGCAAAACGGGGATAGTAACTATAAGCACATCATCAGGCCATTTTGAAGATTAAATAGCCTAATTCACATAAATTGCTTGAAGTAGGTTCTGCTTTATAGTAAGTGCTCATAAATATTCAGTGCAATGATTATACCTCTAGCAGAGGGACTTGGGTTTCTAAGCTAGGCACCTATCCCAAGAGGCGATCCCACTAAGTAACTGCTGAGAAACATGAAAGGGGAATCTTATGCTGACAGAGTCTAAACTAGACTCAAAAATTCAATCGTTTCCATTCCCAAATACTAGTATTCATTCTAAATAAGTTTTCCCCCAAAAATGTTTTCCCCTCAAAAAATTCATTTCAACATTTCAAGTATAGCTCAAATTTACTTCAGCTAAAGAACATTCCAGCTTACATAAACAAAATTTTTAAATATAATTAAAAGAAACAATGAGATTCCATATGGGCAGAGAAGACAATGAAAATGTGTTCACAATCTGAACTCCATAGATTATAGTTGAAATGTTTGTACAGCTGCACTATATAATTGGTTTACTATCTTCCCAGAATTATGAGCCATACAAAGAGAAGATTGCTAGGCTGTTCTTTTTATGCTGTGGGAAGTTAGGGGGAAAACTAGTTACAAAAGCAGCTTAGTTTAGAGACAGAGGTAACTGGTTTACCATGAATTTGGTGGGACTGGGGGAAAGAGAAGAAAACTTTACAACACAGATGGCAGAAACTTCCACATATTCTGTGTTTATCAAGACTATGGCTATTGTATCCATTGAAGGATGAGCAAAAGTGCACAAAATGAGACAATGAAGTGAATAAAGAAATAAAATAGGAGTACCAACTCCCATTGGTGGGTAATCTTAACCCATTCAGCCAGATTAAATCCTCCACAGAAACCCTACATTCTAATCTCCCAAGATAACACTTCCCTCCCTTGAACTCAACAATTTCTGTGAACTTCATCCACATTCTAGATATAAATACAGAAATCCGCAACTCCCCATGTAAAGTAAATTCATGTGTATGCCAAGTGACAATTACACCTGGGGATAGTACAGCATCACTTTTTCCTGAATCCTTGTGTGTCTATATCAAGGAAAACAAGAGATCATGGAATTCCAAAACACAAAGAGCATTCACAGCAAGAGGCACAGCAAAAAAGACACTGGATTTTGAAACTGAATACCTGGGTTCAGTTCCTAGCTCAGTTACCGACTAGATCATCTTGGGCAAATAGTAAATCTTCTCTGAGCTCAATCTCCTCAGTTGTAAAGTAAATATTCCTAATATCCTTACCTAAGAGTTTCTTGAGAGGATAAAAAGATAACAGATTTTGTCAAAACTCTTTATAAACTCAAACATGCTGCCAGAGTTTGTTACAAGATCATTTGGTACTGTTCCTAACAACTGTGGTTTATCTTCCACAAAGATCCTGGAACTTTCTTGGGAGCAGGTACTGTTTTCTCACCTCGTCTATACTCACCAATTTCTTAAGAAGTAACTTCGCAGAGTGTGCAGGAAGAAAACTGAACTGTAAGACTTGGCTTTTCATTTCTTCCATGAACCATTTAATCTCTCTGATCCCAATTTCTTTGACTTAGAAGTTTATTTTCTCATGTAACAAGAGTCCAAAGGTCGGGCAAGTTTCAGGGTTAATTGATTCAATCACTCAAAGATGTCATCAGAGACCACTTTCTCTGCTTTATGGTCCGAAGCATCACCTTCACCCTAAGGTTGGTCATGAGAAGACAGCCAGTAGCAACTGGGGCAACACACATTTCCTCATTCACTTGGCCTTTAAGTGTGAATATGCTTCCTCACCATAAGAAGTTCACCAACAACAGCCACCAAGGAAACTGTCCTAAAACATTGATTGGCTGAAACTATGGTTCTCTATCACAACTGTATTTTAGAATCATCTAGGAATTAATTTTTAAAACTCCCAAATCCCACACTTCAGAGACTCTGATTCTGCACATCTGGGGTGGGACTGGAACATCATTTTTTTGGAGCACTTCAGATGATTCAGCTATGTAGCTGAGGATGAGAAATACCACTTCAGAGTAATTAGGATGCAGCCATAAAGCAGAGGATGGGGACGTTTAGAAGATAACCAAGAAGTACACACTGTAGTGGATACAGCTGCTTAGTACAGCTCTCCTTAAGTGTCCTGAGTGTACATGTGCATATTAAACAATCAACAGTAAAAAAAGTGAATTCATGTTATTTTTGCTAACTACTTCATAAAGATCACAGCAAACAGAACAAAAAAGAGAGCCTAACCACTGAGTGAAGCACTGAGGACAACATCCCCTTTACCAGACTCAGACCAATATTCTCATAGGAATTTCTAAGAATTTCTAAGATAGACCAGGCATAAATGAACCACACCAAGATAAAACAGGAGGTTCAATAAGTTCAAAGTTAAGGACAATATAGCCCAGAGGTCAAGAGAAAGTTGCCACTTGGGAATCTAAACATTTTAAAAACAAGTATCAAGGGACCATGAGGTGACAATGATCTGAGACAGAAGCTATTTCTACTAAGAAAGTAAGTGATTCCAGTGAATAGGCAACTCAGAACCCATGGAAGAGAACAACGGTGGAAATGTAATTACTTAGAAATGGTACAAGACCAAACAACAGTTGCAGATACCCTTTGGGGTCAAACTGGCTCTTAGTTTTGTAGAAGTACAGAGAAGAAAAGGAACTCTTCCCAAAGTAACAGTGAGGCAGGCAGATGAACTACTTGGGACCTCTTAATAAGCAATACTCCTCATTTTTGTGCCTTTGCAGTGGTTTTCTTGCCAAGGTGCAAGGCTCATGACCTGGCAAACCAAACACTTAGGTTCTAGCCAAAAAGGAATTAAAAGTACCAGAACACTAACAACTCAAAACCACCCCATCAAACAAATATGTGGTAAATGAAGGATGTGGGGAAATGTAGTACAGACATTCCAATATGTGTCAAGAATAAGATATAAGACAAGCAATGATGTAAATGTCTTATCAAATGGCATTAGTAAGGTCATTAATGATGTCTGAATATTGGCAACTCAGGGCGTTTTGGGTATGCAAGCAGAATCACACAGGACATGGTCCTGGCAAGGTTACAAATAGGAAGCACTTGTGCAAACATTATGTGACAATGTCCCTTTGGGAAAGGCATGAGTGTAGTCCAAAAGGAAATGTTTGTCCAGTCTAAAGAAGCAGTTAGCTTATTCCTGACCACTTGTAAAGGCACTCTATTGAACGGTTTCAGAGTCAAATCATCAACAGATCCTATCTGGCAGCCACTGGTAGAACAGCCTTCCAACATGCGCCGTTTAAACACAAATGAGCATCAGGAAGCCTTTCGGTCTGAATTCAACTTTTTATCTTTCACCAGGGTGAGTCCCCTGTCTCAGAACTGCATTTCGCATAAGTCTTGGACATGTTGTCAGTAATGCCTCTTACCCTTCTCCTTCTCATTAAAAGCTCAGTATTACATCTCTTTCCTCTTTGCAAGGGGAAGAGTAGAGTGAGTTTGTAATGAGAAAGTTGGATTAATAAAAATAAAGCAGACTTTGAAAACCAGGAAGAATTTAAGACAAAAATGAGATACTCTTTCATTAGAATTTCATTCGACCAGTAAGAACCTATGAAAAGCCAGACACCATGGTAAGGGCTAAGATCATGAAAGCATTCTGTTGACCAACAGCAAAAGAGGTGATGAATATGAATTTGTGATCCAAAGCTTGGGAAGGTGATGGTGGAAAGGTATTTGGGCTGAAATAACAGTTCATGAAAATGCTGGCAGTGGTGGTATGATGGATTGGAGAAATGAAGGAAGGGGAAACAGTGATAAATTATTTATGCCTGCAAATTTAAGCTAACACATGTACCATTTGCTCCTTCCAAAATTTTAAATGATCTTCAAGTTTGTAAATCTATGCACTTTAAGTTGTTAATATATCCAATGGCATTAAGCCACAGGAACATATGTCCAAAATTGGCTCCAAATTTATGTCTTTCAAGAAGTCTTCCATTCTCCAATCACTCTGCAGCTATCCCTCTGATGCCCATTCACACTATTTTGGACAATGTGATAGATGTATTGCACAGGGTTAAGCCCACATACTCAAACCAGTTGTGCTCATGTTCTGGCTTTTAAACTTACTAGCTGTGAGATCCTAGGTTTTTTCTATGAATAATTTCTTAAAAGCCCTCAACACGGTTCCTGGCACAGGAAAAATGGACAGTAAATGTTAGGTATTATTATTTATAGTTTTTTTGTTGTTTCAGATTTCTCTTAATTCATTTCATATATGTATTTTTGGTCTCAATAAATGTCTGTCAAATAACTGCCTTCATAAATAAATTCCAATGCATGAAAGCACATAGATTGAACTAGAGATCTTAACTTAAAGACCAGATGTCAGAAATTCAGAGCATTATTCTTATAATGTGTCGGAACTTCTAAGCATATCTCTTATATTTTGCTGGGTTGGTAATATCAGAGAATTACATTGGCTTAAGGATCACACATGCCTCAATCCACGAACTTTAAGATCTGAAGATCTGTCATGCTCAGGTTCACAGGAAAACCCAGGCACCAATGTGATTCTAACCCTCAAATATCCACAATTTTACCCCTAATAAGATATAAGAAATGAAGGATAACTTCATAATAACCATTTTAGGGAGAGAAGACATAAGAAGACTATAAATTATAAACTGCCTGGTAAGTTTCTGGTACTCCAATCAGACTCTGTCCCTGAAGGGGTGGGGGAGGGGAGCCAGCCACATGTGGAGAGCCACACATATGCAGATCTCCCTCGGGGCTCCCGTGTATCTGTGGTTCACACTGGATCCTGAGCTATTTGAATAAAACCAACATAAAATATTCCTAACATCAGAAAACTATATGGATGACTTCAGACTCTGGGGACACTGCTTGGTGAGTCCACAGCTCTGTAGCTGAGTCTGAAACGTGTGAACATAGGCAAACACAAGGATAACCGCAATGATGCCGGGTTCCACACCAAGGAAAGTCCTTCTACCATTTCATTTAACTTCCCACGGAAGACTTTTTTTTGTTTTCCAAAGAGTAACCTCTGATACCTAAACTTCTTGGAGACTTAACAGAATTCTCAACTAAAAATATATATTGTTCAGCAATTCTGCTATGAAATATAATAGCAATATATGGATCATTCTTTGCCCTTCCCCATGGTTCTAATGAAAAGAAAGCTTGATGATGACACGGCACTACTGAGTCAGACACACAGGATTGTTTTTGTTTGTGGAGGTGGTGGTATTTAGAAGAAGGGAATCTTTTCTCAATAGCACAATACTTAGCAGTCACTAATTCATTCTTCCATTTAATCTACCTTGGGTCCTCTGAGGCTTAGCACAAGATTTTTTAAAATCTGCAGTAACTGTCAAAGTAATTTAGGTGTAATGGGACCTACCTCAACAGAGCTGAGGGGGACCAAAGCTGGGGGTGGGAATAATAAGTATTAAGGTACAAATAGCTCTTCATAAAAACAGAGGTTACCTGCAATAAAATTAAAATGACACTCCTTATTTTCTCTCCATATACCTTTGTAAAACATTGAATCAAAAGATTTTTCTTGCTTGCTTTCTTCTTTCTTTTTAGAGAGTGGAATTGTGGTACACTCTAGGTTGTCACTGGCACACAATTAACTTTTATTAAACAAAGAGAGTGGTGGCATTTTAAAATTATAATCAATGTATGCTGAAGAAGAGGCCATGAATAGTCCTCCCATTGTGAATCACCCACAATCTCTCTGGAGACACTCTTTTCACATAAGGTTGAAGGGAAAATCTCTAGGTCTTAGCAGGCACTTTTTTTAAAATAAATTATTTCATAAAAGGGCTCAAATGTGGTTTTTAGTCAGCAATGTGTTGATAAATGTTATCAATCAGCTACTAATTGTAGTCTCCACCCCTCCTCCTAAATCGTCCCACAATGGCTGATTTCAAGTTACCATCACGATGCCCCCACCACGGCGTTGGAAAGCCATGCACACAGTTGGCTCTCAGAAGCTCAATTGAACCCACTCCAATAGACCCAAACACAGCCACCAAGATGATGGAGACGATGAACCCCACGTTACACCACCATATAGGAAGGCAGGTGGGTATCCGAAATGTTTTGTTTTCCTCTGCCTCGCTGGGAAGTTTTCTACTAGTTGACATTTTATCTCAGCTCTTGGTCTATTATCAAGAACAACTTTTAAAAGGGGGTGAGGGTGCTCAGTGGTCCACATGACATCTTAATAGCCCTTATTAGTATTATTATTGACTAGGGGGAAAAAAAGAACTTAGCATAAATTAACCTTGGGAATTCTCAAGGATCCCTGAGGAATAAGTAGGCAGGAAGTGTGAATTCCATTTTATAGGAAGCTCAGAATTTCTGAGAAGAAATCAAGTTGGGCAATAGAACCACTAAGCAGCAGTAATCCTTTTCAGCTGCAGACTAGAAGAGGTCCACTAGAAGAGGGGGACAAAAACCTAATCTTTATTCCCCCTTATACTCCAGTCTTAACTCAGTTGTTCCACTTAAACTCAACCTGTTTTTCACCCAGCAGGTGCTTGAGGGCCTGGTTAGTATAAGCTAGAAGCAGCAGCCTCTGTGAATCTGAATTTTCCTTTCACCTCCTCAGATACTGTCACCAATCCTAAAAATGTTTGGCTAGAGTAAAGTGTAGCCTTATGTAACATGCCATATTACTGAGAAATTAAAATCTGTCTTATCCTTCTTGCTGAACCCTTCATTGGCCAAAAGAATAATTTTTTTTCTCTTCTCCCAGATCTGCCTTTGTATTCTCAATGCCCTGAGAAAGAAAGGAACCTTTCCAGTAGTTCAGACCCATTGGGGTAAATTAAGCTATATGGTCTCAGAGGTGGCAGGCTTGGAGGGATTTGCCCCCAAAGACCTGAGAAGAGCTGGATCCCTCCGGATGAGAGGCTAGGGGTGATTCATGTCCCATGGAGCAAGTGAACAATAATGGGGACCCACTCTTAAATGGGTCCCACAAGCTTCAACAGCAAATACCTCAGCAACTATCAACCAAGACAGAGAATAATGGCCCCTTGTCCAATTTCTCCCGATGATTTCAACCCCCTTGGCTCTTCTGCTGTTCCGAGGAAGGGGGATGAGGAGGAGAAGTTCTCCTGAAAAAACAGCTTGAGTTTGGGTGTCCTGCTAGGGAGGTGAATGGAGCCATCCATATTTGGTTTGATTCAGAACAGAGAAATGAGACATTTTTTGCATCTCAGTGCCATACTGAAAATATTGAAGTTCCCTTACTGTGGCAGTCCCACCCCCACCCCCCGTCCCCCTCCCCCCTAACCGCCCCCCCTTTCCCCGGCCTCACGCTAACTGGAAACCTTGAAACCTATCATGTTAATCCTGGACTCCTTTTCTACAAATGCTCCCTGTCTCCACAGATATCTCCTATGCAAAGGAACTAGCTAAAGTCAAGCTTACTGCGCTGTCTCGGGGCTTTAACATTTTATACCTGAAACATGGAGGTTACCCTAGGTCTTGGGATACCCCCTCTTTGATTATATTAAATCTGATTAAAGAGGTATGCAGCCCTCTTTAAGTTAGTAATAGCCAAGAGCAAAGGTTGTTCCTGCCATACCTTTTTGCCTGATTTGGACGTAGATATATCTGAGGTACATTTCTAGAATCTTAGCTACTTTGTGCAGAAATTTTGTGAGGCAAAGCAAAAGCAGACCAAGCATGGCAAACCCACTCATCTCTACCAGTAAGTCCAGGGGCCAAATCTTCCTTGTCTTGCCATCAGAGAACAGCAGAGAATACCCAATTACAGAGCATTAGGGTCCTGTGGCAGCTTTGGCGAGGAGAAAAGTGAGGCCCATTTTCTGCTTTTACTTGAAAGTGACTATCTCTACCTTCATATTGGACAAAGTATTTAAACTCTGTGGGCCATGAGTTTCCTCATCTAAAAGTCTGTGTATTCAATTAGACGATCCCTAAGCTTCCTTGCAGCTCTAAAACTTTTTGATTCTAGGATATTATGAACTCCCAAAAACAAAGGAAGAGAGAGACATTGTTCTCATTCTATTGTCCACACAGCTGGATTTATTAGATTAAGATTGCGAGTTATATATAAAGGGAGAAAGACACTGATACAATATAGAACTTGCATTTGCAGGAAGTACATTTTTCATCCATGTGGATCTTAATTATTTCACGCACTAACAAATAATTGAACAGACTATCTATAGAAATGATTTTGTCCATTCATCCACTTTTCTCTATAACAGTAAAAATAACTTTATTGTTTTGTTATAAAACTGTGTCCAAATAAAAATAGGGAAATGCAATCCTCAACAGTTTCTGAGATCTGGCCGTGTGACTTCTCCAAGAGCCAAAACAGCTCTTCAAATACACACAAAGGTAAGAGTGCCATCTGCTGGCTTCAGTTGTCTAATCGTGTCTTTCTGACTTGATAGAATAAAAGTTACTCCAGAGATAACTGTTAAAACTGGACTCTACGCCCTGCTTCATGAAAACTCTGAATTTTCTATAACATAGTGTATAGAGCCTAAAGAGAAAAATTATTTGTCCTGACCTCCAAAATACACAGAACATATGAACAAAGCATTACTCCTGAATTACCTAAGTAATTACTTTTAATCATATCCTACAATATTCACCACAACCAAAAGTTATAAACTTAGGTTCAAAAGTAAGTAAATAGTGTCTTTCTTTAAAAGCTTTTAAGAAAGCTAGACTATCTAGAATGTTTATACAGCAGGACAGAGTGTCAATTGTCAAAAGTTTCATCAATTTGACAGCGATAAACTAAATGGGGGGAGAGGTAGCTCTATTAACAAGTTTGAATAAAGAAAACAACAGCTAAGTTGAAAAGTCATCTATCAGATATAACCATCAATGCATGCTTCTACACTAGTATCAGTGGACAGATGAAAGCCAGAACAAAGCATTTACCAACTTCCTCCTTTATGAAGTGTCGTGATGTTAACATCAGGGCCACCAAATTCACTCTTACTCATCTTAATCCCACCAAACTCTCCTTCAGAACGTACTCTCTTTTAAGGCACCCCTTATAGCAATGGAGCTGCTCAGAGAATGTTCCATATAAAAATGAAACATTCCAACTACTTATACCAATACTGGTGTAAGATCCCAGGAAAACTTATTCCATTGCCTGAAATGTTAGATAACTGCTCAGCACAATCCTGAAATCATCTAAGGAGTTGTATGAGGTGACTGGAATATTTTTTATTCAAAAAAGTACACCAGGGGCACCTGGGTGGCTCAGTGAGTTAAAGCCTCTGCCTTCGGCTCAGGTCATGATCTCAGGGTCCTGGATCGAGCCCCGCATCAGGCTCTCTGCTCAGTGGGGAGCCTGCTTCCCCCTCTCTTTCTGCCTGCCTCTCTGCCTACTTATGATCTCTCTTTCTGTCAAATAAGTAAGTAAAATCTTTAAAAAAAAAAAAAGTACACTAAATTTCCTATGCACAATGCATTTAACCAGAACAAGACACTCATTCTAAATAAATGAGATTCAGTATTACCAAGAAGCCAGGAGATAAACCAGCATCCTTGGCAGTCCTCTTACTTTGCTGCCTTACCTGTATGGTAATTCACTGACTTTTGGCATTAAAGGAGTTTTATTTTTCTTATGATGCCATGTTGGGAGGTTTTTTGGGAAGGACAATTATTAAAATATTAAATCAAGTAACAAGTATATTTTAAATGAATTTAGTCATGGACATAAAATCTGTATGGAAAAAGAAACCATTACTCACTGTTCTCTTATTGAAACATGATATTAATTATGTTGTTGCTTCCTTCCTCATGTAGCCTGAGTAAACTACACTACAGATTACTCAGTCTGTATTTAGATTTAGATGATTTAGATTAGATTAGATTTATTTAGATTAATTTAGATTAAAATGATTTCCGGATCAAAGTTAGTGTTGGTAACCTATCTTCACAGGTTTTTCATCATTGGTACCACGATGTAAGAATGCCGTTACTTGAAATGGTGTTGGGAAAACTGGACAGCCACATGCAGAAAAATGAAATTGGACCATTTCCTTACACCACACACAAAAATAGACTCAAAATGGATGATGAGAAAGGAATCCATCAAAATCCTTGAGGAGAACGCAGGCAGCAACCTCTTCGACCTAAGCCACAGAAACTTCTTCCTAGGAACATCGCCAAAGGCAAGGGAAGCAAGGACAAAAATGAACTATTGGGATTTCATCAAGATCAAAAGCTTTTGCACAGCAAAGGAAACAGTCAACAAAACCAAAAGACAACTAACAGAATGGGAGAAGATATTTGCAAACGACATATCAGATAAAGGGCTAGTATCCAAAATCTATAAAGAGCTTAGCAAACTCAACACCCAAAGAACAAATAATCCAATCATGAAATGGGCAAAGGACATGAACAGACATTTCTGCAAAGAAGACATCCAGATGGCCAACAGACACATGAAAAAATGCTCCACATCGCTCAGCATCAGGGAAATATAAATCAAAAACACAATGAGATATCACCTCACACCAGTCAGAATGGCTAAAATTAACAAGTCAGGAAATGACAGATGCTGGCGAGGATGCGGAGAAAGGGGAACCCTCCTACACTGTTGGTGGGAATGCCAGCTGGTGCAACCACTCTGGAAAACAGCATGGAGGTTCCTCAAAAAGTTGAAAATAGAGCTACCCTATGACCCAGCAATTGCACTACTGGGTATTTATCCTAAAGATACAAATGTAGTGATCCGAAGGGGCACGTGCACCCGAATGTTTATAGCAGCAATGTCCACAATAGCCAAACTATGGAAAGAACCTAGATGTCCATCAACAGATGAATGGATAAAGAAGATGTGGTATATATATACAATAGCATACTATGCAGCCATCAAAAGAAATGAAATCTCACCATTTGCAATGACATGGATGGAAATAGAGGATATTATGCTTAGCGAAATAAGTCAATTGAAGAAAGACAACTATCATATGATCTCCCTGATGTGAGGAAGTGGAGATGCAACATGGGGAGTCTGGGGGTAGGAAAAGGATAAATGAAACAAGATGGGATCAGGAGGGAGACAAACCATAAGAGACTCTTAATCTCACAAAACAAACTGAGGGTTGCTGGGGGGAGGAGGGTAGGGAGAGGGTGGTGGGGTTATGGACATTGGGGAGGGTATGTGCTATGGTGAGTGCTGTGAAATGTGTAAACCTGGCGATACACAGACTTGTACCCCTGGGGCTAATAATACATTATATGTTTATTAAAAAGTTAAAAATTTAAAAAAAAAAAAAAGAATGCAGTTACTTGAAGCTCACATATTACTTCTGGTTCTCTGAGAATGTCTTTAGATCAGTTTGCTAGTCTCCACCAAACTTGCCAAAGTCCTAACGACAGAGCTCGGAGACCATGTCCACAAGAATGCAAGAAACCAATCATGAGTTTACACCAAGTTAATGACAACAAACAACCTGGAGGAAATTACTTCATGTAAAACATGCCACTCCTCACACTTAGTCAATGTTGAAAGCTACCACAGAACAACTACAGTGACAATATCAGACCGTTAACCTCTATTTGTCTCACACTACATAATAAAATATTTTCTCATATGTTATTTCATTTGTTTTCCAAGACACTCTCTGAGATAGGCTGTTTTATAGATCAACTGAAATCACTTATACAATTTTTTATTAGTAAAGAACTACAAGGTTTCTCCACTTGAGTAATGTTTACCAAAAGACTAAAAACCCAGTAGAGCTTGTCAATGATAGACTAGTAAACACTAAACCCTAAACTAGAGATTAACATAACGCAATGAAGCATAATGCTGGTGTCTGGTAGAATGATCGCATACTCTGTTGATAGAATTCATCTATCAACCAAATGGCTGACACTGCCACACACAGTAAGAAATGCCAGTGAACAGGGGCCCAAAGTGGCCATCTCCCTCTAGACTGGAGGATGTTGGCAAGGAGTGACAAAAATTGAGTGACACCAATCAAATATTTTTGAAGATATCAAAGTGATTTATCAGCACAAAAATATTTTTGAGATTATCTAGATGAGAAAACAGAGACCCCAAAAGGTTGTGTTCTATCCAGTCCCCACCATTAGTTAGCAGAGTCAAGACTGGAACTTGGTTGTAACCTTGAGTCCAGAAATTAGGGTCGCAGATTCAAACAGTGTGGAAGAATACAGGATAATCATCAAAATGGTAAAAATCAAAATACATGTTGCCAATACAATAGTAGTTAAAGAAGTTTCCACTTAAACAAGATACCACAATTCACCATCTAGTGCTGAGAATCCAATTATTAAGAGCATTAAGAAACACACTACTTATGGCATCAGCTGGTAAGAAATAAAAGTGATCCAACATTTAACTTTAGATATAAAGACTTAGATATAGGTGATACAGAGATAGATCCTTAAAAATATACAAATATCCATTCCCTTTCATCCAATAATCCCATTTCTAAGATGAATGCTGAATTATTTATAAGGCTGTTTCTCTCAAAGTTAATAACAACAGGCAAATAATGGAAATAATATAAATGTCTACCTATACTAAATTAATAAAATTAAAATTAATGTTTGTCTCTCATTATAATGGAATACTATGTAGCCAAGAATAATTGTTTTCTTAAAAATCATTGAGTTGGGAAAATGCTTTAGGTACATTTTTGAGATATTTTTATATCAAATGTATTTATAAACAATCTGATAAACATGGCCCTAATTAAGGCAATAGTTGTGAATAAGCATATTTAGCAAATATACAGTCGATAACACACAAAAAGACACTGAAGAACATATAGTAACAGTGGTTATCCTTGGATGAGAAATTATTGATTTTTGCGTCTTGTGTTTTTCCATTTTTTCCATATTTCTTGCAGTAAATACATACTTGGTCTTTCACCAAAAAACAAAACCCTAATAATAATTGTATATAAACTAGCACAATGCCAGTGGAGACACCAGAATAAAGCAGGACACGGTGCTGGGTGGACCAGCAGCTGCAAGGCTTCAAGGCACCTCAGCTCTGGTCAAGGATTAGAGCTTGGGCAATTTATCTGGCTCTTAATTTTCTAGAAGTTAAGGCAAAAACACACAGTAGGAAGTTCCAATTTTTCTCAACAGAAAACACATTATTCACAGTTCTTTTTTCCTGGAACTACAGCTAACCAGGAATTCAGCATCATTCAAATTCTTATATCAAAGACCTCAAGAAGCATATTGAGCAGGAACTTCAACTGTGATCTTAAAACTCGGCAGTTGTCTTCTGGCATCTTTCAGGCACTGACCCTAGGATGAATCATATCCCACTACATAAAATTAAATATAAAGCTGGAGATCTGTGTAATCTCTGGCAAGACATGGGTCCTTAGAACAGTGCATTTTGGTATCAGGTGTTTTTAATAATACCATAATAATCTATTCTATAATGCTCTACTCTAGAGGATTCATGTCACTGGTTGTGATAAAGTCTGAGTTAGAAGCAGAATGCTTCCCTTTATTTAAAACAAATGTCCTTGGGGCACCTGGGTGGCTCAGTTGTTTAATTATTTACCTTCAGCTCAGGTTATGATCCCTGGGTCCTGGGATCGAGTCCCATGTTGGGGCTCCCTGTTAGGTGGGAAGTCTGCTTCTCCCTCTCCCTCTGCTTCTCCCCCTTCTCATTTATTCCTCTCTCTCTCAAGTAAATAAAATCTTTAAAAGAAAATAAACAAAAATTTAAAAAATTAAAAGAATGCCCTTATGTTCCAATGTTAAATTAAAACAAACACTTCAATCATTTCCCAAAAGGATAATAGGTAGTCAATGTGTTTTTATGTGTTACATACTGGAACATGTAATATGCTCTGAATCACATCAAAATCCTTTTACTACCAATCTGAAAATGTCTTACATAAAGTATTTGACAACATTCTTAGAAATGCCATAAATAAAATTGTCTAGAAGATAAATTGAGGTAATCATGTCAACTCTACCCTAGCCGTCAATAACCATTCCACCCGTCATCCAAATCAAAACAAAACAAAACCAGGCACTGAGTTTTTCTTTGGCCAGTCTAGACATGCCAACCTCTCCTTCACTTAAATTGTCATACAGTGTAGTTGCCCTCACTTCGCTTTGCTCCTACTCATGGCCAATTCACTGCCTCCCACCAACTACAAGACATGTTTGGGAAGAACATTGGTCGTAATTATATCTAAAAATGTGTGAGCATACCCAGACATCCCTTCTTGCAACTTGATACCATCATATTATTCAATGAACATTCTTTTTTTTTTTAACCATATACTAGTCCTAGACAGTATATGATATAGGTAGACGGGAAACTGTGTGGAAAACTGTGGTGGCAGCATTATGCAGTCAGTTCAGTGAAGAACAAAGGAGAAAAGGGTCAAGTTTATCCAAAGAAGAGTTGCAGTTTCAAGTCTGTAAAATATATGTGTATTTGTATTCATCTTTTAATGACCTTCCAAGTGTTTTTGAAGTGCTGTTATTCTAATATATTGGGTTTTAAGGAGCAAGTGAACAGTCTGACCATTTTTTTCTAGCTTTGATCACCTTCTGTTCCACTCTCAGCACTCTCCATATAACCTAAAACCCAGAGCATGTATTCATATTGCAGTATTTTGTTAATATAGTTAACAGAGACAAATCAGCATTAGTTAAATAATCGGTATACAAAGGTGCTAACACTCCTCTACCACTTTTGCGGGTCTAGTGAGTATCTGTCATGTTGATGGCAATCCAGCCTCTTTTGTACACTCTTGTCTGAGCATTTTCACACACTCTGAGTCCCGTCTCTTTGACAGAGAAGCCGGAACTCCAATCTAGCTTGCCCCTGGGGAAAAGCATGTGATCCGCCAACGCAGGACTTCAGTCTGGGAAGCTGGTACCAGGAGAGAGCAGATGCAGATGTAATCCATCTTCCAGGAAGCAATGGCAGCAGACAGAGCTGGCTTTCCAGGGTCAGAAGTCCCAGAACTCCTGGGGTCCAGCCCACTATCTCCAGTGAAGCCGCAGCGTCAGGGACAAAGTGCCCCATCTGCACTAGCTGGTGGCAGCAGTGGGGCTTCTGCTAGAGTAGCCATGAAGGTCTGTGTGGGCACTGTTTCTGGTAGTTTAGTGGCTGAGCCAGACATCTCTTAAGTCTACTGGAGATTCTTTGTTGGGCCAAATATATTTTAATAAGCTGCTTTCCTATACAATTAAGCCAAGGTGGATTTTACTGTTTTGGAACCATGACACACTTCCAACGGCTACTGATAATGGGGGGAGCCTTCCCATGAAGGATATCGGATTCTAAACCTCCCTAATGATCCCAGAGCAATACCCTTGCAGTGCTCCACTTCCTAGGCCTCGGGAATACAGAAGACACATGAGTAGCCGCAAACTCCCTTGGCAGTTTGCTGTCCTACTTACACGTAGCTTAACAACCAGAATCAGCTTGTAGAAACAGATCACATTTCTCTGCTTCTTGATATGTACACCCTTTCACTCCCTTCCTCCAAATCTTAGCATACAACACTATTAATTTTCTTACCTACCTCTCAAATTCCTCATATCAGAGATATCATATGATAATTGAGAGGCAAGGGGTGGGGTAGGGAGGGAAAAAATGAAACAAGATGGGACTGGGGAGGAAGACAAACCATAAGAGACTCTTTATCTCAGGAAACAAACTGAGGGTTGCTGGGGGGTGGCAGGGGAAAGGATAGGGTGGCTGGGTGACAGACATTGGGGAGGGTATGTGCTATGGTGAGTGCTGTGAATTGTGTAAGAATGATGATTCACAGACCTGTACCCCTAAAGCAAATAATACATTACGTGTTAATAAATTTTAAAAAAATTCTTACCTAAAGAGGTGTCTGTTTCTCCTCATTATTTATCTTTTAACCTGTAAGCCAGTTCTCTCTACATTATAAAACTTTATTTCCAGTTCTATAGCTATTAGGATAGCTACATTCTAAAATATTTTCAAATTGTTTTTGAAAGTCTTCATAAGGAATATAAACTTTCCCTTTACCTATCAATAGACCTGGTAATTTCACTCAGAAAAGAAATTTTCATAGGGAACTCTATCACATTCCCCTAATAGCCTTGTCCTATTAGTGTTTACTCATTGAGTCTAGCCAGTAAGATTCTACCAGCCTGTCTGATATCCATTTTTGTTCCTTTTGCAGTAGTAGCTTTGGTGGCTCGTTTTTGTACAGTACATTTTTTAAAAATAATAGGAGTTTTGGGGCATCTAGGTGACTCACTGGGTTAAGCCACTGCCTTCAGCTCAGGTCATGATCTTGAGGTCCTGGGATCGAGCCCCGCATCGGGCTTTCTGCTCAGCAGGGAGCCTGCTTCCCTCTCTCTCTCTCTGCCTGCCTCTCTGCCTACTTGTGATCTCTGTCAAATAAATAAATAAAATCTTTGAAAAAAAAATAATAATAGGGGTGTAGTATTTTCATTTATAAAGACGTCTCCACAGACTGTCATTTTTTACCAAGTATAAATATGCATATGCAGAAGCAAACATATGCTATATTTACTCTGAACTCTCGGAATTTATCAAATTCATCAAGACAAGGATGAAATTTGCTTTCGTGAAATATATGAAAGACGGTGTTACTGACCAACTATAGCATAAACAAAATAGAGGAAAGGGGGTCACACAAATTAAGAAAATTATTCTGAAGCCCTTGAACTGCTATTATTCACATATAATACACTTATCCACTCAAGCCTATGACATCTCAAACCACGTCAAGAGGACACATGAGATTGCAAGAAGCCATTCTGACATTCTGTATTAGGTTTTATAATATAGGCATTACTTCATGAGTATTTGGCCAAAATATCTTGTAGGTTGATCTAATAAAATTTGTTTTCCTGTTTGAGATTAAGTTCAAATTTTAAAAATGAAACCTAGAAAAAAAATTCATATAATATAGGAAGTAAGTAGGATATTGATGAAAAGACATACTCCTCCATTAGCCATAAATACTCCCTTTCTTCAACGAGAAATAAAAGTTGTATTCTAGAATGCACACAGGGATTACAAATACTAAGAAGTATTAATCAAACACACATGGGGGATCTCGGCACAGTTCTTTATTTTACTGATATGACTATAGGTCAGTATGATTTCTGCAGTACAGGGGGGAAAATAAAGTTTAGCATCATGCCTGGAAAAAGGATCAACACTACTATTTGGCCTCAAGCGTATAAAAGAATAATAACAATAATTGCTTATGACATGTTAAGCATGTCTCAGAAAATTTACAGGCATTATCTCACTTATTCCTACAGCAACACTAAGATATATCTTTATAACCCATTTCACAAATGAGGTATATGGAGGTTAATTAACTTTCCCAAGGTCACATAGTACTACTGAATCTGGGACTCAAATTTAGGGAGTCTAAGCCCAGAGCTTCTGCTTTATATGATTTACTATATGGCCTCCCTATTTTCTCTCTCGGGTCCTTGAAATTATTTGACATTCCATACTGTAGATTTCTAAGTATGCGATTAGAGATATGGGGAGAAAAATACCTGGATGGCTCAGCTGGTGGAGTATCTGACTCTTAACCTTAGGTCTTGATCTCAGAGTCGTAAGTTCAAGCCCCACATTGGGTGGGGCTTCCCAAAGATGTTGGGAAGAAGAAGGGAGGAAATGCTTAGAAAAATCTCAAGCATAAAGAAATTTTCTTCCTCTAGGATTTGAGTGATGTTATTACCCTCAACAACAACAAAAAAAAAACTGTGAAGCAGTATTATTCAAATGTTGGTAAATACATATCTTGGCAAACTATGCTTCCAGCTGTTCAAGCTAATTGGTTTGTTTTTAGGTTTTTTTGTTGGGTTTTTTTTGGACGCATTTATTCATATCATTTGTGGTATTTTTGGCTGTGTTTTCTATTTGCATCATCAACAGAGACTGAACAAGAGGCAATGCTTTAATAATCAACCATATCTCAATAATTACCCACTTGTTTCAACATGAAATGTATTTCACCTGCAGTATATAGAATTGAGAATCTCTAAATTGTGCTTGAGCCATGGCTCATCCAACTGCCCTGTGTCACAATAACATGCACGTGCACATGCACTTGACCCGTGATAACCACCATGTTTCACATAATACACACATTCTCTGCAGATCACTTCCTGATCACCAGAACCCATAGAGTAGCTACAACTGTGAAAAAAGCACCTCCAGTAAGACAAACTTCCTAAAATGAGGAAAATAGATCACTTCCAAGAGTGGCATTCCTAGTCATCATTAATTCAACAAATGTGTATTGAGTGCCTACTTTGTAGTACAGGGAATGGAGACATAGCGTGAACAGAGACCCTGTCCTCCAGGAGCTCGGTCTAGTTTATAGACTAGGCAAGAAAATGAAATATTATGATACACTGGTAAATATTGTAAACAAGGAGCAAAAGACATTATGAGAGCCCGGCAGAGGCATTTAAATGGAGAATGAAGAGACAGTAAATGATGTGCACCTTGGGGCTGAGTAGGGAAACATTTCCAAAATAAAGGGCACTGGAACCAAATTTTAAAATGTGAGATTTTAGCTAAGATGAAGGGAATTCCAAGCCCAGAGAAAACTGTATCAAATCAGCAAAGTACAAGTAGGTTGATGTGTCTGAATGACAGTGTACATGTGGAGGTATAGTGAGGGACAGAACTGAAATAATTCCAAAAGCCACTTGCCTTCAAAAATATATGATGTGACTTTTCACTGATACTCTCTGATGCTTGTGTATCCCCTCAAAGACAAATAAGTATATACCAAAGAGCATAATTCGAAAACCATTGCACAGGTTCTGACTAAATAGGTAGACTGAACAAATAGAAGTCTGAATAAATGAAACCCCACTAAGATAAACAGTTAATTTTAAAAAAGAGTGATCCATAAGACAAGAATCAAATGAATACAACAGCAAAGGAGAGATGTTAACAAAACTTAAGGTGTAAAGCAAATGGATGGATGGTAAACTGACTTAGGAGATATGAGAAAGCTGAGTATATTCAGAGGATAAACAAATATGACCCATGACCACTTGCACTGCAGAAACCAAGAAAAACATGGGAATTAGAGGCAAAGAATAGCTAAGAAAAGAGATACGAGGGCTGCAGCAAGTGCCACTCACCTGACTTGGAAAAAGAAGGGAAGTCTACTATGGAGAATGCAAACTCAAAAGGCTCTGAAAAGGCACAGCAGTGAAAAGTACCATACTACAAAGGGACAAGTTATACTCCCAAACACAAGATGAAAGGACTCCCTTCTAGAGAAATTAAGTGGACCAAGAAGAAGGATCTGATATTTGCAATGAGTACTAAAAAATTGATATATCTTTGAGTAGCATAAACAGGACATCCCAGGCAGAAGATATTGCTTATGAAGATTCATAGTCATAAAGGCAGTGGCAAGTCTGAGGGGTGGCAAAAAGCTCAGCTTGTTTAACAAATGGTGTGCACCAGTTGGAGAAGCGTGAAAAAACACACTGGGGACAAGTCAAGGTCCACCCATTAAAAGCCTCATATGTTAGAGAGACTGCATCACCAATTATATGCAAGAAGGGAGTTTCCACTAGAGAATTTAGATTTAGAGAATTCAGATTTAGAAAGACAAAAAGGATTGAAGTAAAATACAGGAATGAAAATCCAACTAGATTCCAGCTGAGATTTTCCTATCTCTACAAGAAAAACAAGAGACAGAAGTAAGGCAATGGTAATGGGATAAAGGAAGGTCAGGAATCCAGAGATGTTTATAAGGTAGGACTGGTGGAATATTTTTATCAAATGAATGTAACTGGGAAAGGGAAGGGAAGGAGGCAAGGATGAAGCTTAGGTTTCTAGCCTAGGGAATGATGGTGGCACAATAACTAAAGTAGGGAACATTACAAAAATAATCACTTTGACAAAGGGAAACAGTACCATCAACTCTGAGACACAGTAAGTCTAAGTTACTCGAGGCCATCTCTTCCTAGAGATGGAAACATTACCTACAACTCAGGAAAGCAAACCCATCTAGAGGTACAGATCTGAGATTCAGCACCACATGAATAATGAAGACATGGTAGTAAATGAGAGCATATAGAGGAGGCAAACACACGCAACCACTCTCAGCTCTGTGCCAGGAAAGGCATCACAAAGCTACTGGAGCCTTCTTTCTTGCTAAGCCCAAAGGTGACTTTAGAAACCTTCTCAGTGTTGCTCTCCCAGCATCCACTTCCAATCAACCAGAGTTGGTACTTAAATTAAAAATCCATTTGTCTTCCCTGATGTAGAGCAAGAGAGGACAGCAAGGACTGGACTCTGAAGAACAAGTTCTCAAACATCTTACAACCATCAGCTTCATGGATGTCTGCTGGTGTGAATACAGACAACAAATCAGCATGAAAGGACTGTCAATTCATCTTAATCCAACCATAAGACATGTCCGCATCCATAGTCTTAGCTAACCTTTCTCCTCTGGACTTTCACAGGAACCTGATGACTGCTTTGCCACATGAATTCCTGCCCCTCTACAATCCAGCCTCTGCACAGCAGCCACAGTGATATTTCCAAAGCAGAGATATGACTGTATCTCCACTTCATCCCTGCTATTAAACACCTATGGCAGCATCTCATTGTTCTTAAATAAGGACCAAGATTTTGGGGCGCCTGGGTGGCTCAGTGGATTAAAGTCTCTGCCTTCAGCTCAGGTCATGATCCCAGGGTCCTGGGATCGAGCCCCGCATTGGGCTCTCTGCTCCTCGGAGAGCCTGCTTCCTCCTCTCTACCTACTTGTGATCTCTGTCAAATAAATAAAATCTTTAAAAAAAAAAAAAAAGGACCAAGATTTTCCCCATAGTCTGCAAACCTCCTTGGGTTTAACCCCTGATTCCCTAGCTTATTTTGTACCATGAGCCTCCCCCTGCCTCCACCAGCTATATTCTTGCTCCCCTCCACCACTGGCTTTCGCAGATGCTGTCTGCCATCCGGGAGTACTCTTGCCATTATTCTTTACCTCGCAGCAAACTCCTACTCACCGTCTAGATCTCAGGTTTGATACCATTTCCACTTCCACTAAGCCTTCCATGAAGGCCCAGATGTCATCACAGCACCATGGGCCTTTCCTGCAAAGCACTTATAAACGTAGTAATTTCATTATGCCTGTGGGCTCCGTTGTTTCAAGACCTGCCTCTCCTACCAGATACTAACTTCATGAGTTCAGAAAAAGACGAGTTTCCTTTGGTTTTCCCAATACCCAACTTCATGTTTGGCACATATCAGGCACTCAGTAAACAGTTATTTAATTCAGCTGGCTTTGGTGATCTAAATTTTAACACATTTTGACTCCTGAAAAATATGCCTAAATATTTACTAAAAATTTGCTTTCACTTTAAAATGAATATGGTTAAGTGGACAAGAAATAACAGTTGGCAAATAGTATGACATATATTTCAGTAGCCATTTTTATTTCATCAGAATTTTTCCATCATTTCCTAGCAAACATGCAAAGAATTACTGACTAGTCACATCACTTCCTGAAATTACATGCAGCTGGAAATCCTGCCGGTTCCCAAAATAAGAAAATGAGAAATCTTTTCTTCACCTTTATTGGATTTGTAGGCTGCTTTTCAAAAATATTACAAGCCTTATTGTCCTCAGCATTGTCTCAAGAGTCATTAAAAATCACATTCTCGTTTAGTTTAGCTAGCTGTGTGGAACACCTCTTACTTCCCACCTCCAAGATCTCTTCTTTATAGCAGGTTTTAAATAAAGACCACAAAACTACACTGACAGCTTAGATGAAGGAACAGGATGCATAAAACACCATTTGCTCCATTTCTTCCCTTAATTCCTCTTTAAGTGGAAGATGGACCCTTTCATGGTGATATGTGATTGGGAGCATCCGCTTAGATAATGAATAATGCACAGAACTGGCCTTCTAATGTATTTCCGGCCCAACCTCACAGCAGAACTATCTGGTGTCCCAGGAAATGAAAACACGACATAAATTGCAGTCTTTTAGCAGCCAAATCCAAAGAGAAAACACAAGTTTCACTCAGGTGCTATTGTCTCTGTTGTTACAAATGAGAATTCTTAGATACAAATGGTGCTTTAGGAAAAGCCGTGAAACACACATGCACACATAGTTCTCACATATCATCTGAAGCTCCTTAGCACTTTGTCCACGTCTTCACTCCCATTACCCCAGGCCTTAGCTGGCTATCCTTGCAGAATAAAGAAATCACCTCAGTCAAAACAACCGGCCTGCCTAGACTCTACTTTCTTGGTGTGTGTTTCAGAACTGGGCCCTGCTACCCATGGCTATTCACCTGCTAAACTGTAAATTGTATTGAGATAATAATGACAGGTTATTAGATTATGTGTTTCTCATACAATAAACATTTGAAGCTTATAAGGGGAGCTAGAAATTAGTGCCTTCAGCTAAGTAACCACTGGTAAGAATCTGGAGGAGAGAAGTCACTGGGGTAAGTCAGCTTTGGAGTTGGTTATCCATCTCTTCTACCCACGAGTACACATTCACCTTTTCAAACATTCACTAAGAAGAAAATAAGGGATGACAAATAAGAATAAATCCTGGTTGTCAGAAGTCCATTCAATGCAGTAATTCAATCATTATAGTCCCCGGATATGGTCCCTACATTCAAAGATCATACAGTCTGGGGTGCCTGGCTACAAGTCAGTCTTGAAGACAAAGGTTCTATAACTTACTTCCTCTACCAGCAAAAGCTCCATTAGAGCAAGAATCCCTTTTTGACAACTATAAACTCAGTGTCTAACACTGAATTCAGTAAAGATTTGGTGGGTGAATGAATGCTAGTACTATGGTCTGGCAAATAATAAACTATTGTCATCATTTTTTTTTCAGTTACCAACATATAAGACATCATTCGTTTTTGATGTAGTGTTCGATTCATTAGTTGCATGTAACACCCAGTGCTCATCACAACACGTGCCCTCCTTAATACCCATCACCTGGCTACCCCATCCCCCTCTCTTCTGTAACCCTCAGTTACAGAGTCCAGAGTCTCTGATGGTTTGCCTCCCTCTCTGATTTTTTCCCATTCGGTTTTCCCTCCCTTTCCCTACGGTCACCCACGCTATTCCTTATGTTCCACATATGAGTGAAACCATATGATAATTGTCTTTGCTTGACTTTTTTTACTTATCATAATCCTCTCTGGTTCCATCCATGTTGATGCAAATGATAGGTATTCATCCCTTCTGATGGCTGAGTAATATTCCATTGTATATGTGAACTACCTCTTCTTTATCCCTTCATCTGAATAACAAACTTTTTCAGTCTATTTTCCCTTCTACAATGTAAGAATGACGATATCCACTTCATAAGACTCGTGTATAGATTAAATGACATATGTAGAAAGCTCCTAACAAACCTTCAGGAAACAGTACCTCTGACTTTTTTCATTACATTGACTAATTGCAATTACAAAAACAAAAGACATAACAGAGGGAGAACAAAGTCAACCTTCAAGCATTCACAACAGAGATGAATTCCATGGCACAGAGCACTCACAACAAATAATCTGGACCCTATGGACAAAAACTGGGAGTGGAAGAGCAGATTTGGAACAACCTGTTTTGAGAGAACTATGAATTAACTATATTCTTATCTTGCTAACAGGGAGGTTGTAAGAAAGTAAAGAACTTGGTCTTAAACTCTGGACATCCCACCATGATCCCATTATGGTAATTTAGCATAACATGTGGTATTTGATAATACAATATACCTGAGGACCCACAATACTGTTTTGTCCCCAGCTCTCACAACACTAACAAGTCATTAATCAATTCTGTGTCCTCATTATCATTAAAGCAGTTCTAATAAACTAAAGAGTTATTTGAGACTAGTAAATATGAAACATGGAAAACAGAAATGAAATGAAAATGTTTCTCCAGGGCTTAACCTAACTTTGAAATATGTTTCTGTTGTTACCATATGCCATAAGTATCCCTCTCCAATAAAGATCCTGCAAGTAAGAATTCATTTTCAAGACAATTTAATAGTTAGCGAATACACTGCCTTATTAGGTACTATGTCATAAAAATAAATCATGTTATTTTGTTTGAGTCATTATCTTACATAATCTAGTCCTTTATACAAAGTCCTTCCCTCTAATATATATTTTAAATTCTTTCTCCAATAGGAGTAAAAAATTGCACAGTTATTACCTTCTTTCAACTGGTCCACTTGGGGAATGTGTAAAATACTGATTCAGTGCTTGGCGGTGCAGTGAGTGCCCTCAGAAGAAAAGTTTTCTCCTCAAATCACAGACAGTATTTCATGGGAAGAACAAACCTCATTAAGCACCGGAGTTTAAACTTGTAATTAGTGGTTGAGCCGTAAGATTTACGACTTTGAAACATGTTGCTAGTTTTCATCTTGAAAACTGAGAACAGAAGGAACATATTTTGGCATAATACCTACTGTTTGATCTTTCCGTCTTCCTTCTAGCTCTTTAATTACAGCCCATAGAAAGAACATGGTACACAAACCAAAGCTATCTGGTTCATCATAAAACACAGCCATTTGATCATTCAACACACATTAATTAAGTACTTATTATGTCCAGGAACTAGAATAGTACGCAGATGAATAAGATAAGCTCTTGGGGGAGAGAGAGAGACCTGAAAACAACTAATCTCCAGCATTCAAAGTACGGCCACTGTAGAACAAAGTAGGATGGAAACAGAGAGACCACGAGGGAAGGGAAGTAATCACAAAAGGAGTGGCAATTTAGCTGAATATTAAAGAATCAATAGACTGTTTTTCAGACACATAGGACAGTTATTCCAGTCAGCAAGGAAAGTATTTCAAAGACAGGGATTAAGATAAGAAAACTAATTTTGGGAACAGTGAGCAACATGTCCTCCATAGGTAGAGCTAGGGGAGGAAACTGGAAAGGTAAATTATAAATAAAAAATCAAGCCAAATCACAAATGTCTATTATTAATTCATAAACAAATATTTGGGGGGCACTTAACTATGTGTGAGAAATTATCCCAGGCAATGAGGCAGCAAACATGGCAGACAAGATCTCTGCCCCAGATTCTAGTATATACCAGACTATGGAATTTGGACTTTAGTCTACAAGGATCAGAGCAAAGCAGGCAAGTGACACAAGCAGATTTAGAAAGGTAATTCTCCTGACAATGTAAAGAATGGACTGGGACAAAACCAAATAGACATAGTAAGAGGAGTCAGAAGGCTGCTTCAACAGAACAGAGAAGTCCTGCTTCTGCTCTGTCTTCCATGAAATATTATGGTCTCCTCACTTAATGTTTCTTCATCAAGAATTTGTAGAGAATATGCATTCCAAAATACCATTATTACTTGACTCCTCACAAAAGATGTGTTTGTTCTCAAACCTTAACAAATTTCTACATCAAGAATATATTTTTGTTGGATCCATATCATGTTACACCACTAGCTATTTTCAATCATTCTGACTCATTTCCTGAACTTTCAGTTATTCCAAGAGAACCTCATTCTGTCCAAGAGATGTGAGGCAGTGCCAAACAGACTAAAGCCATCTATAAGGACCCAGTGAATTCTCAATTTCCAGAGAACTTCCAAAAGAACAGATGAGCCAAGACTCCTAGAAGCTACAAAGAAGGAACGAAACTGGTTCCCCTCGTCTAAACCACACTTCCCAAAATAATTAGGACCTCCTGGACCTATGATCTTCCAGATTCTACGATCCATTTCCTATGTATCCCAGAGTCTCAAGAACTGCCCAAAGCCTTGAAATTCATGTGAGTGGGCCCCAGACATTTATTCTTTTTCATATGGAACTTCACACATTTATTTCTATTATGTGCCCCCAGTAACAAGCAAAGAAGGCAAATCATTTGTAGTCACTCATTTTAAAGATGAAGAAATTAAACCAAAAGAGAGCAAGACTTTTACCTGAAGGGATGTGCTAGTAAGTAGCAGAGTCGGAACTAGGATCCAGAGCTTTTGACTCCTATACCAAGTGTTTGGTTTTACCTTCCCACTGCACTGTCTCTTCAGCTATCAATCGTTCTCTCGCCTTCACAACTGCATACCAATCCCTTGCGCTCTAGAGGTTAATTAGATAATCTTATATGTTAACCTAGACTTCATGAAAGCAGTCACTCCTGTTTTCTAAAGCTCAGGCAAAGCTTCATGTTTTCGATGTTAACCTCTAAATAAAATTTCTTCATCTCCATCCCTTCATCTTCCTCTCCAACCTCTTCACAATTGCAGAGAAATTGAGCCCTAGTCAACGCACAATGACCCCAATAGGATTCAGGCTATTTTTAGATCAAGACTGACAGATTCAGGCAGCAGAAAGAGCCAGTGAGACGCCAAACTCAGTATTCACCCTGGAAATGAACAAAAATGGGAAGCAAGCTGGCTGGTTCAGTGTCCCTTCAGATTTGTAATAAATTGTCTGAGAAACCTTGGTGAATTAGCAAGGACTCCATGCCAGGAATGCTGCGTCTCAGAAAATACTGCAGCTTACTCGGCTAAACTGAGGCTACCTGAGGTTTTTCAAAAATATTACTTTCACATGAAGTCCACACAGCTCGGGCACCACAACCAAGAATGAGGCCTGGAGAGCACACTGGCAAGCCTGGTGCTAGTCTCACTGTAGTCATATGGGGCGAGAGGCAGCACATAAAGGAGAAACCTCTAAGGAGGAATCAGAAAACCTAGATTCCATCCTACTTAAAAGTAATGGGATGTTGAGAAGGTCACAAGGACGGTCTTCTGACCCCAGCTGTAGATTGCAGCCTTCACAGTCAGCCTCTTCAGGGACTGCCTCTGCCTCAGCGAGCCCCTTCCACCTGAAGTACCCCCCTTCCAGGAGTAGTTTGCATACAATGACAGATCAAGGCGTAAGGGACTGGAAATGTTGGCCCAGCATGAGACACCCTGACAGACTAGAGCTCCCCATGGGGCCACTGGAGGTTGCTGGGCTAGGCCTGCCTCAAGCTGCATTCTGCCTAACCCTGCTTCTCCCACCTCTCTCTTGCAGGTCTGACCCTGAGCGAATCATGCACATCCTTCACAAGAAACACTGTCTCAAGGAGTGTGCACCTCGGAGAACAAAACACGCAACACCAACAAACGTCACTGACTTGTGAGTGGACTGCAGCAAAATGACTCTTCAAAAATCTTCTGAAAATAAAGTTCCTCTATGTAGGTTTAGAAATCTTCACAAACCAGGCAGAGTCACACCAGTGCTGGAAGGTCAGACAAGATCTCTGCTAAGCTCCTAAAGGACAAAAACACTAATGCTAACACTATTAAAATAGGCTTCTGCTTCCATTTCTTTGCAATGAAACAGAAGCAAAACCAAGATGCACTACCGGAATTGGAGAAGTGTTTCTTCTCCCTCAGCAGCTCCACCTTTCTCTGTAACGCCATCAGACGCAGGCCTGTACTACCTTCGGCACCTAGTGCTGTCCTATTCTGACTCTTTCTTTCACATCAGTGGGAAAATAAAATGATGCCAAGAACCTGTAACTGACTTGGATAGATCCTTGAAATTATGTTCTGTTAGTAGACCAGTTGTTATTTCTGTGAGCTCTGGGAAAACACTCAGATTTCCTTTCAATACTGAAGGGCTTACAATCCAGTGGCTGGAAATGTTACTAGCAAATGGTCCTCAGTGCTCCGACCTCTCCAGAAACTGACCTCAGCTGAAAGCAGATGCATCACCCATGAAATAACCCTATCAAATGGTCATCTCAGGAGCTTAATGGCCTTTTCCCTACAACTCAGAACAAATGGGAAGCGCATCCAGGCTTCTGAACTCCCTGTGACGTCTGGCTGAGGCTGCATGGTGACGGCATCCGAGCCTCGACTGGAGCTGCGATGCCAGATAGGATTTCTGCTGAAGCAGATTTACATGCCTCGGGTATCTGCTTTGCAGCCATGAATATGATGAATGTGTTCTTTATCCTTACTGGAAAGAGAATAAGACGTTGTTCTCATTCACTTAGAATGAACAATAGTAAACACTTACTGTCTTGTCCCAGAGCTAGATGGAAACGGTACACCCATGACTGGGACTAGCAGGGCCAGTAGACACAGTGCTCATCTATTTCCTGAAGCTTCAGTTCACCCTATGCCTGTGTGATTGTCCCTTATAAACACTGATGAAGGAATAAAACTTCAGCTTGGTTCTCAAGTGATCAGCTCATTATGTGGGTGCAAGTAATAATAATAATAATAATAATAATAATAATAATAGTGGAATGCAGCTGCATGAGGTGATCTTGAAATACAGCAGTGTAAAGAAATCCTCCCAATGAGCAGAGTTGCAGAGACCAGACCTGGTCACATACTTTACGCAGAAAGAAAAGTGGCAGTGGCAAATGGCTTGGCCAGTTGGTAAAATAGCAGAGAAACTGAACAATCAGGGATCAGGAGGTCTGGGGAAAAGGCATCTGGCTAGACCTATGGGAATGGATAAGAACTATGATATATTCACATTTTATGTAATGCCCTCCAGATAATATCCAATATAGAAGAGAGCATTCAACAGCTAAGTAGAGAAAATTAATCAACCAGCCTCTGTTACTGGCCAGCCCGGTGCTGAATTATGGGTTAATTATGAAGTGGCCACGGTGGCAAAGATGTAAGCTATGAAGGTCCCAATAGATGACTGCCATTCCCCAAGGCTTTCTTACCTATTGGCACTGCAGAAGGTGCAACCTTCCACCAGTACTGAATCCCATTCCTCAAAGAAACCAACCAAGCATTTGAGGGCAAATTGACTATACTGAACCCCTTCTACTTTGGAAGGAGCAATGCTCTATCTCGACTGCTACTGAAACAAGAGTGTGGGTTTGACTGTTCTAAGAGGCATCAACCAGTACTAGTATATGAAGATCTTCAGAGTATTTGATACCCTCTCATCCCTAACATAGAATCCTACATAAATTGCAGCAGACCAAGAGACCTATTTTATAGCAACGAGGTGTGGCAGTGGGATCCATCATACCACCACATACCACATCACCCAGAAGTTGCCAGCCCAATAAAGCAACCAAATAGGCTGTTAAAGTTATAGCTGAGCTTCCAGTTCAGAGACGATACCCTAGATGGATGGGGCGCCACGTGAGGACATTTCAAGTCAATGACCTTTCCATGGTGCTGGTCTCCAAAAGGACAAACCCACATGTCTCAAACCAAAGTGTTGAAGCAAGAGTGTCTCCACTTATCCCTACGTCCAATGACCTACTTATAGAATTTGCACTTCCTATCCCTGCAGCTCTGGTTTCTGTCATTTTAGAGGTCCTGGCTCCCAAAGGAGACCCAGCAATTTTCAATCTATGGTTGATGCTCAAATTCTTTGGCTTCCTTTGCCAAGAAAGGATGCAAAAACAATTCTCATCCTGTCAAGAATAATTGACCTGATCATCAGAAAGAGGCAGGTCAGGAAGGAATACATTTGGCATCCAGGTGATTCACCTGGTCATCTTTGAGTATTCTTTTCCCTGATAACAAAGCAAATTGATGAGTGCAGCAACCATAGCCTGAAATGGTGACCAAGGGCTCAAATATCTCAGAGAAGAAGATCTGGGTACCTCAAAAGATAAGCCACCTAGATCGGAAGAGATACAAGCTGAAGACAAGGGGACATATAATGGATAAAGAGGAGAAAGTTGACGACTCTCTTAAGCCTAGCTTAGTATCATGGACCATAGTTTTTCCCATCTACTGTCCTCTTATGAAACTCCCTCATAGAAAGTGGTCCAAAAGAATCCTGGAGGACTCACTCCCAGAAGTTATATGAAAAAGCAGATTTAAGTAAGCAGAAGGGGTAGACTAAACTAGATGCTATCATGTGGAGTCAGGTCCCTTCAGGACTGAAGACTTACCTCCTCTTTTACAGAAGTACCATCAGCTAAAAGCCCTCAGCTATCAGGACTTTCCAGAAATTGCCCTCAGCTAAAGAGATTCTCCTTACCAGGGACTTCCTGCATCGGTGACAGACCAACATTCTGTTATAGCAGCTGGCTCCCTCATGTCAATGCGGAACAGCTGTGCAGGGCACCCACACTGTGGAGTTATCAGTAGCCTTGTTGAGATCGTTTCAGAGACTATTAGTTCTTTTTGCCCAATCCTGCTTCCTTCCCTTCCCCTACAGATGTTGATCCCCAGAGCACTCCCCCAGTAAACTTCCTGTTTATAAATTTCTATCTCAGAGTTCGCTCTCTGGGCAACCTGACCTGCAAAGTTTATAATTACACAGTAATGGAAATAAATTTCAGAAAACACTGAACAACTTCTTATCTATAAATTAATGTTCTTTCAGCTCATCTCTTAATTCTACTAACTCATCTTTTTTTTTCTTTTCAAGATTTTTATCTATTTAATAGACAGAAAGAGATCACAAGTAGGCAGAGAGGCAGGCAGAGAGAGAGGGGGAAGCAGGCTCCCCGCTGAGCAGAGAGCCCAACGTGGGGCTCGATCCCAGGACCCTGGGATCATGACCTGAGCCGAAGGCAGGGGCCTAACCCACCGAGCCACCCAGGTGCCCTACTAACTCATCTTTTAATCATGCCTGATTAACTTATCCCAAAAAAAAAGTTTGATAACTTTTCCTACATTTTTCAAGCCTCCAAAAGTATACTCATACTACCTTTAGTGTCAATAATGATTTTACTTCACTGAAATCAAGGCTAAACATTATTTCTTTTTACCTCCTTCCTCTCATTCCTATTTTTCTTAAATAATAAAGTGGCTCTTTCTATATCAAGGTTAATTTTACTTAGTTCTTTATTTATGATTTTCTGACTTCCACAAAACAATATTTCTTTCATCAGAGTCTTTAATCTCTCCATTTGAAAGCTTCCTTCCTTTCAGTTTATTAATATCCAAAATATTATTCCATCAAAGTCTTCAATCTCTCTATACAAAAGTCTCTTTCCTTTTTGTCTATAAATACCATTGCTTACTTAAAAAACAAAAACAAAACCTCAAAGTCTATTTTTTTTCTTTAATGTACCATGTTGTTTCTCTCCTTTAGCAACAAATAAGGTGGAGAGATGTATACTCATTATATCTATCCCCATTTTGAGTCCATACTTAATAAACTATAATCTGTATTCTACCCACAACTCCCTACTGAAACACCTCTCTGAAAAGCCACCAGTGATTTCCCAATAAATAAATCCAATGACTTTTCCTTTTTCTTTTTCAGCCATCCTATGTTATTTTACATTACTTGGTCTTGTCTTATTCTTAAAATTCTTTCCTCATTACATTTTCCAAGAAGCTGTAATGTCCAGGTTCTCAATCAAACTCTTTAACCACATGTTCTCAGTTTCTTCCCACCCATTACAGGCACTCCCAAAGCTCTATTTTGGTTCTTTTCTCTTCCAACTCTGACCCTGCTCTCTTTTAGTGATCCCATTTTTTCCCACCTTGAACTATAAAAATTATGATTCTGAAAATGAAATCACCAGGAAAGGCTGGAAAGATGGCAGAGTAGGAGAACCCTAAACTCACCTCATCTCATGGACACACCTAAATATCAGTGCTACTAATCCAAAAAACAACCTGAAGACTGGCAGAACAGTTCATCATAGAATGGAAGCCAAATCAAATAGGATAAGAAGGACAGAGAATTGGTCAGTCGGGAACCAAATTCTTGGTGAGACTAACCACAAACAGGAGAGACATTACAAGCACAGAGAAGGGAGAGGTACAGATCCCACACCAGGCACCTCAGATGCAGGGATCCTGCCCTGGGAAGACAAGTCCCCATAACACTTGGCTTTGAAAACCACTGGGGCTTAACTTTTTCAGTTTTTATAACTAGCAGGCTTAACTCCAGGTACTTTAAAAAAGAAGTGGGCTTAGCTCTGGGAGAGCTGAAGGGCAATGGGAAACTGAATCCCCACTCTTAAAGAGACCACATAACAAAACAAAACAAAACAAAACAACCCAGCACAGAAGCACCAGTTTGAAAAGTACCTAAGGTATACATGAAGATTTACTTACTAATCTCAGAACATGTGCTGGAGGGGCAGGGATCTTCAGAGACTTCTCTAAGAAAAGAAGAGGTGGTGACCTTCATTTCTCTCCCCCACCTAGATAGCAGAAAAATGAGAACCAGTGTGAACACTCGCCACCTACCTTGCTAACACTGTGCACCCCACCCCCACAGTCTCCTGCAGATCTGCCCATCCCAACCTATTCCACTTGACAGGAGTTCCTCCAAAGTGGCTCCTGCCATATCTCAGGCTGCAAGCAGCCCCAGCAGAGACCAGCACCACTCCAAAATGACCCCTGTCCTAGGGAGAGGAGAAGATAATGACACACACTAGTTTGACTGCAACCCCAGCAACCAAACCTTTAACTGGCAGGACAGAGAGAATGTCATGCCAATCAGTGTATCTGCAGTCCCAGGAGACCGGCTGAGGGCAGGGATCTGATCTGACTGCCAGCCCTGCTCACCAACAAAAACTCTTCAGGGGGCAGCACAAGGAGAGAGCCCTGCAGTTTGGGATCACTGCAGCCCCAGCAGATGGGCTGGGGCCAGGCATCTGGTCGACTGCTGACACCATCCAACTACAAGCCCATAGCAACCCCAGACTGTACCCTTTTTTTTTTTAAGATTTTATTTATTTATTTATTTGACAGACAGAAATCACAAGTAGGCAGAGAGGCAGGCAGAAATAAGGGGAGGTAGACTCCCTTCTGAGCAGAGAGCCCAATGTGGGGCTCGATCCCAGGACCCTAGGATCATGACCTGAGCCAAAGGCAGAGGTTTTAACCCATTGAGCCACCCAGCCACCCCTCCAGACTGTACCCTTAACAGCACCCAAAACATGACCCAAAATAGGCAAAGTAGGCCATTAGGGCCACTAGACTGAAGCTAAATGAGGCTCAGCCACAATAGTAGGATACACACAACCCAAATAGGAGACATCCCTGAAGTACAGGGTTCTATGGTGAACAGGGGACATTACAGTGCAGGGTATTACAGGATGTCTTCTTCATAAGACCAATACTTTCAGGAACAGGAGGCGGAGTGGGCTTTCCTAACACAGAGAAACAGAAAAAGGGAGTTAGACAAAATGAAGAGGCAGTTCTATGTCCTAAATGAAAGAATGTGACAAAACCATTGCAAAGACCTAAATGAAATTGAAATGAAAATAAGCCATGTGCCTGATTGAGAATTCAGAGTCATAAAGATATTTACTGGACTTGAGTAAAGAGTGGAAGATCTCAGTAAGACTTTCAACAAAGAGACATAATACATAAAAAGAACCAAACATGGATGAAGAATCCAATAACTAAAATTAAAAACACACTAGAAAAGGGGTCCCTGGGTGTCTTAGTCAGTTAAGTGTCTGACTCTTGATTTCAGCTCAGGTCATGATCTCTGGGCTATAAGACTGAGCCCCATGGCCAGTTCCACACTATGCATGAGCCTGCTTGAGATTCTCTCTCTTCCTCACCCCCCCACACCCTTCCATCCACTGGTTGTGATCTCTCTCTCTAAAAAAATAATTAAAATAAAAAATTAAAAATGGGCAGAAGATCTAAACAGACATTTTTCCAAAGAAGATGTACAGGTTGGCCAACAGACACATGAAAGGATGTTCATCAGTAATCACTAGGGAAATTCAAATTAAAACCACAGAGATATCATTGTATTCTTGTCAAATGGCTAGTATCAAAAACACAAGAAATAAAAAGTGTTGGCAAGAATATGGAGAAGAAGGAACCCTCATGCACTGCTGGTAGGAATGCAAACTGGCATAAACACTGTGGAAAACAGTATGGCAGTTCCTCTAAAACTTAAAAATTACCATAGAATCCAGTAATTCCATACTGGGTATATACCCAAAGAAAACAAAAACACGCATCTGAAAGTCTACATGCACCTCTATGTTTACTGTAGCATTATTTACAATAATCAAGATATGGAGTAACCCAAATGTCCATTTGTAGATGAATGGGTAAAAAAGAAGTTCTATATAAATAAAATGGAATATTACTCAACCATAAAAAGGAACAAGATCTTGCAATTTGTAACAACATGGATAGAACTAGAGGGTATAATATTAAGTGAAATAAGTCAGATAAATACAAATACAATATGATTTTACTCATGTGAAATTTAAGACACAAATGAACAGACAAAGATACAAACAAAAAACCAAACTCTTAAATACAGAGAACTGGTGGTTGTCAGAGGGCAGGTGGATGGGGAATAGATGATATAAATAAAACAGATTAAGAATACAGTTATATTGACAAGCACTGAGAAATATATGCAATTGTTGAATCATTATATTGTACATCTGAAACTAATATATTGTTAACTGTATTTGAATTTTTTTAAAAAACACCAACTTAGCACTCTCTTCAGCTCTAAACCCAAGTTTTTACAATGAAACAATGTATTAATTATTGATGTTATAACAACTATAATATTATGTTGTCAATGTTTCTATTCCCAGTTTATTAGCATTTATGCTAAATGTGTTGAATATAATCAGTATCCTTTCAGGATTTATTGAGATGATCATATAGATTTTTTCCTTTAACATATTATACTATTAGATTCTCTGAAAGCCAACTATCTTTACGTCCCTGAAATAAATCTTACTCTAAGTTGTTATTTTTTAAGATAGTTTTGATGATATTTTGTTCAAGATTCCTAAATTAATATGTACAAGTAACACTGATCCACAGATTTCACTGAAACTATTTTCATTGGGTTTTATGTTAGAGCTATTCTTTTCCTATGCTCTGGAAATTTTTATAAAACATGAGTAGTTATCAGTTCCATAATAGTTCCAAGTACTCACCCATCAAATCTTCTAAGTCTAGTACTCATTTTTTAAAGTATTCTTTAAAACATTACATTTCTCTCATGGTTTCTCATCTATTCAGATTTTTTTTAATTTATTTATTTGTCAGAGAGAGAGGGAGAGAGAGAGCGAGCACAGGTAGACAGAGTGGCAGGCAGAGGCAGAGGGAGAAGCAGGCTCCCTGCCGAGCAAGGAGCCCGATGTGGGACTCGATCCCAGGACACTGGGATCATGACCTGAGCCGAAGGCAGCTGCTTAACCAACTGAGCCACCCAGGCGTCCCTCTATTCAGATTTTTTACTTCTTCCAAGTCAACTTTAGTTAGATAGCATCCAAGCCATCTTGGGGCCCCTGAGTGGCTCAGTCAGTTAATCATCTGACTCTTGGTTTCGGCTCAGGTCATAATCTTAGGGTCCTGTGATGGAGCCCCACATAGGGCTCCATGTTCTGCAGGGATTCTGTTTGACACTCATTCCCTCCCTCAGCTTGTACTCACCTCCCCCTCAAATAAATAAGTGAATCTTTAAAAAAAAAAAAAAAGGAATGTAAAACATCTTTTTTTTTTTTTTTTTTTTTAATGCAGGGCTCAAACTCACAACCCTGAGATCAAGACCTAAGTTGAGATCATGAGTCAGACACTCAACCAACTGAGCCACCCAGGTGCCCCCAAACCATGTTTTAAAATACATGACTGAGGGGTACCTGAGTGGCTTAGTCAGTTAAACATCTGCCTTGGGCTCAGGTCATGATCTCGGGGTCCTGGGATTGAGCCCCACAACTGTTCCTCTGCTCAGCAGGAGCCCATTTCTCCCTCGCCCTCCCCTCCACCCTGCTTGTGATTTCTCTCTATATATTTTTCAAATAAAGTCTTTTTTAAAAAATAAATTTAAAAAATTAAAAATATATATATGACTGAGCTAAACAAAAGGAAGAAGAAAGAAAGAAAGAAATACTAAGAAGCCAAAATTCACATGAATGTCGGAATTCAGCTGGATTATTCCCTGGTAGCCTGAAGACTGGACTTTAACAGGACTTACACACAATTGAAAGTTCTCTACTTTGTAAAGAATTAGGCCAAAGAACCCTGCATAAAGGCATGAGTGAGTGAAGTAGGGGAAGAGCATCACAAGGAGATGTAATAGGTATATTCCTAAAGCCTTGAATCTCACAGAAGGGGAACAGAAATTCTCCCAAAACACATGATTTTAGACCTTTCCTTGGGTTGGATCACTAATGAAATTCATATCCCCTATGTCGTTGGAAAATCCCCAAAGTGAAATTAATCACGGATATAACCATAAAGTAGTCCTGGGTCAGTAGTTCTCCCAGGTACCTGTCAAAAGTAAACACATGTTATCTCTGGAGAAACACATATAAACCCACTTCTCAAATAATTTCCAAAACTAACACTCCAAGTTCAGGAGATCAACAATGAAAACAGTTAAAAAAAAGAGAGAGAGAGAGAGAGAAACATGCAACTAGGAAACTAGGAGCAAAAATCAGCAAAATCAGGAAGATAAAGTATCACACACGTAACAATTGTATATATTAAAATAATCAGATACTGAATAAATGTATGAGAACATAAGTAATAAGTATAATAACATATTGGTATATTACCATAACATAAATAATAAAACACTGTACTAAAAGTATAAATGAGAAATAAGAGACTATCAAAACTGACCATGAAGATTTGAAGACGGAATCAAATAAAACTTCTAAAAACATGAAAATATAATTGAAATTAGAAACATAATGTTGACTTAAATATATAAAGTTGAGAGGTACCTGGGTGACTCAATCAGTTAGGTGTCCAACTCTTTGATTTCAGCTCAGGTTGTGATCTGAGGGTCATGGAATCAAGCCCCATGATGAGCTCTGCACTCAATGGAGAGTCTGCTAGAGATTCTCCTCTCCTCTGCCCCTACCCCACTTTCATGCATTCTTTCAAATAACTCTTCTAAAAATAAATAAATACATAAACACATAAATAAATGAAGTTGGAGAATTAGAGAGCCAGAAAATATTCTTGAAAAAGTTATTCAAGAGAAATTTCTCAGAAAACATGAAAAAAAATGATTAAGAAACTAATAAGACAGAATGAAAGAATACAAAGACTGTATCACAACAGAAACCATGAGATAAGATACAAAAGAGAGCTGATGAGGCAGAGTGTGTAAGATGATATATCTAGTTTTTAATATCTAGATAGGTATATCTAGATATATCTAGAGTTTTAAGAGAGACTAGAAAGAACAGGAAAAGCAGTCTTTAAGTAGAAAAGAACTGATAATTTCCTAGCATTTTTTTAAGTAAAAAAAAAAAAAAAAGGATATAAATCCTCAGAGTTAGGAGGCAACAAACCCAAGGAGAGTATATCAAAAGAACTCCATATTCAAACACACTGTTGTGAAATTACACAAGACTAAAGACAAAAAGATCTGACAAGCTACCAAGGAGAAAAAACAGATTCCCTGCAACAGAATGGCAGACTAAAGACTCATCTCTCAAAAGCAATAATGGAAGCTGGAAAAGTTGTGGAGTAACTTCAAAATGGTAAGTGATTTTCAGATAGAATTATAATCTCATTGAGTGTCTTTTGAGAATAAATTTGAGATAAAGACATTTACAAAATAACAAAAATTCAAGGCATTCATTACCAACAGCCATCACTATAGACATGTGTAAAATATCTCATGAAAAATAATAAATTCCTAGGGAGGTGCTATAAGGCAAGGCATGCCAGCAACCAAAGCAAACAGTAAACATAAAATGAACTAGAAAAAGCACTGCATAAATCAATAAAAACAAAATCTAATG